>APFE030765215.1:20202-45447 GCA_000404065.3 Pinus taeda
TTCTATGGGGCACAGTAATAAATATGGGGGCAATAGGGGCACAACAATATTAATAAGGGGTATAACTACAATAGTAATGGGGTAATCACTAGTATTATAGGGACCCAACATTATCTCTAATAATTCTATGATTTTTTACTTCTCAAAGTATAAAAATTTTAGGAAATAATTATGAACTTGAAGAGTTGGGTAATTGATGGGCCTCTAAATTAGACATAAATTAAGGCCCATGCCTCTAAATTAAACATAAATTAAGGCCATTATAACCATCCTTCAACATATTAAACCTCTCTTTTTTGCATTAGATAATGTATTTTTAACTTTAATATGATCATTAGAAAGGTTTATGAATAATTGCATATTTGTGCCTAATATTGTTTATTTTTGTGGAATATTGTGAGAATATTGGGCAGATTATGAAGATTTGGAGAAGGAGATAATTTAGGGACTTTCTCCCTACTACAAGAGGATCAATATTTAATAATAAATTAACAAGATATTATGGAATTATGGTACAGATTGTGGAACTCCAATGATTGAGAAAATCTAGGAATGTGTTCCATGTCATTTAATGCAGATTCCTAGTATTGGGAACCAGATCCACTAATTAAGGGATTTTGGTGGGGAAATCTTCCTTCTTTCATGGGGAATGATTCCTAATCATTTTGTATAAGTACCAAGTCGAATTTACCTCTAGGGATAGATTTTTATTAGTTTTTTTGGGGGAGAGAACTCGTATTTTTGCAGCTCCATTGTATTTTCTTGCAGGGATGTAATTGTATTGATGAAAATAATGAAGATTGGTGTCATGTTCAGCTTCTAAATTTTGTTATCCTCCCTAGGTATCTGATTTTCCTTGGGCTTGGCCATCCCAGTAGTTTTAGAGCCCTTTTGTGTCATTTTATTTTCTTCTTTTCACTTCTTATTCACACGCATCTCTTGTTCTTGTTTATTTCTATTTCTACATTTAGTATTAATGATTTCTTGATATAGGATGTGGTTAAATGGTTGATGTAAGTTATTTTGCAGGATCAAAAGCATCATTTAATCCTTGTAAAATATTTGGAAGGTCATAGTAATCATTGAGCTACTTGGATTAGTTTTCTTATTCTCAAATCTAGATTTCTGGAACCCCTTTGTAGCAAAAAAACATAAATTTATGCTATTTTTAGAGCATGCTAATGAGCTTCAATCAAGTTGATTCCACCTGAATTATATCACAAAAACATTCTATTTAATAACAAAATTTACCCCATTTCATTTTCACTTTATTAGGTTAGGCATTTGATAGATTTACTAGCTCATTAGTTCTCGAATTTCTGGATTTTAGACTAGTAATTTTTCATTATTTAATAAATCTTTCCCATGTATAAATGAATTTGTGGATAGATGCATACAATAATGTGTGTTTTTACAGGATCTTCTACATTTCAGGGAGACCTCATCTCACCTCATCAACTCATGTCACCAAAATCCACTAAAGTCTTAATTCGAAATCTTGTTTTATAAGCAAATATTGTCATTTCCATTGAGCAAATATATCCATCTTGAAGCCCTTGCTTGAGTTTTTGGTAGTTTCCACCACCAACATGCCTTATTCTTCCATTATCCACCTTTCCTAAGCTCCATTCCACCTTCTAGACCACTTCCTAAGCTTTCGACCTGTCTTTTTGTAATAAAACAGGGGATCCCATAGACATCCTGTAGGAACTAGTACAACCTGTAGGAAATCATGTAGCAGCTTCTTTTGAGCCCGAATTGAGAAAAAACATCATTTAAGCTAGGATTAGGCCTCTACTTGACCTCAAAGCCATCAAAACCATTGTACCAGTCTTCCTCCACACCCATCTCCCCTGCCAAAGAATAAGGAAAGATTAGCATTTGCATTTATAAAATGAAAAGATAAAGAAAAATAGTTCTTTTTATTTCTTAATTAGCACATGCACATAATAGTTAATACTCCCTAGATCAGACTCCATGCTCATTTAGTTCAAATCATCACAAGTGATAAATAGGGTTAAGCTAGGTTTCTTTTACATTTAGTCCATGATCTTTATGCAATTATAATATGTTTCTTTCCTTGTACTTTATTTCTTGCAATAGGTTAAAATTTCCATCTCGAGCATTTCATTTTCTGCAATTAGTTTAGGATTTTTTTTCTCGATAAATACTAATTCTATTAAAGAGAGTAACAGTAAATTTACAAGGAAGACGAAGCCTCGACAGAGAAGAGCAGCATGCTTTCACCCTTATAGAACTATCCCATGATTATGAGGATCAGTTACAGTGTTCACAAAACCAGACATAGGACATTGAACAAAACAGCATAAGATCCTCAAAAATCCAACCCACATTAACCCAGACAAAACCAGGGAGACAGATCGCCTTTTCACCTAAACAGAACCAAGGAAATGAGAAACAGGAGAATAAGAGCCAAAAAGAAATCAGAGAATACTTCCATGGGAATCAAGTGAAGTCACATGACCTTGTCCTGGTTCAATGGCTCCTCCACCACCGAACAAGTGTTGCCATACCAGAAGTCATCATGCTTGACTGCAGCATCCTCCCCATTACCACTAGGAGGAATCAAAGTCTAACGAGTGTTGCTTGAATTAGCTTCAACAACTATCGAAGCCGAAGCTCCATAGGGGCTACCTCCTGGAGCTAAATCACCACCCATAGCCATGTCTACCGCTTGCCTTTCATTCTACGAGTGGGCCTGACTGCTCTCATTCCGCTACGGTTTGACACCTTGGCAACCCACGAATCTAAGGCCTCCTTGAGAGGAATTTCCCCAGTGTGAGCTAAAGCAGGAGGCAGAGACTCCTCCTCCAATATAATAATGGAAATGTTTGCAGATATGATGGGCCTGAGTAAACTACTTTGAAATATAAAATGATAATTCTAAAATGTGTGATATGAAAGAGGCCTGCGGGAAGGGATTGAAGGGGGAGTTAACCGAGCATTAGCTTGTGCAGCCTGAGAACGCCTGCGTCCTCCACGACTTCCACCTTGACGGCTCCTCATCCTGTGCCTGACCATCGCCCAACAACAAGAGATGATGATAGTTGAGCAAATTGTAGCTTCAAGAAGACACAAACAGCAGGGGAGAAAGCGAACTAGAGTCCCGTGCCCAAGAAAACCAAATGAGAAATAACGCTGGATAACAATCACCAGAGCAAGCAGGGGCCAATCTCTAATACCTAAGATAAATCTTCTGCAGAAAGACTCCAAAAGGGAATGGTAGAAGCAGTAAACTGGAGAGCAGAGCTTAAAGAGAAAGGCCAAGGATTTCATTATTATAACCGTCTGAGCCTTGTAATTACCATGGAAAACCATTAATTCCTCCTTCCCGCGGATTTCAGTTTGCATGAGATGAGCTTGCTTGATCCTGACGCCTGTCTAGATAATGGCTCTAAGCTGTGAATGATAGGAAAAAATGCTAGCTGCCATTAGTAATAACATTAACTCTGAATTGGTTCGCCCGCATCCGGGGAATTAGTTTAGGATTTGATTTTAGTACATGCACTCCATTACATCATGAAAGCAAAGGAACCCCACATTGTATGTTGCACATACAGTGTCGATACCTCTTAAGTTTGTACGAACCCCAAGTTGATAGTTAAAGTTGGTAGTCTTGGGAGTTGTGACATTTTTGTTGCAATACTGAGGCTCATCACTTTTTGGCACCTTTACCGGGGAAGTGTCAAAGTATGCATTGTTTTATTCCCTAGTTGATTTATTTCCTTTTACTTTTTGTAAAAACAAAAAATAATTGCATTAGGCATATTTCATTTAAAAAATAGAAAATTTCATTGCATTAGTGTTTCCATTCAATCATAAAAACAAAAAATATCCAACACCAACCCACCCCCCATTTGATCACGTGGTGCAATAAGAGACACATCACCATTCACTTTTGTAGGTAAAAGAAGAAGATGGAAAAGAATGTAGAAGAAATGGATGGAGATGATGACAATGAGGAAGATCCTCTCGGATTTCCCATTCAAGATACTGATGGTAGTGTGCACATGAAGAGCATCCCTCTATCTTTTCTTCCAAAATTTCATGGTTTAAGGTTAGAGGATCCAGAACCTTTTTCTTTGAATTTGAAATTGTTTTTAGATCTTATGGTTACTTATTAAGAACTCAAAAACTGAGATTGTTTCCGATAACATTGAAGGGTAGAGCTCTTAAATGGTTCATGAGTTTAGGGGCTAATTCAATAAGAACATGGAATGATATGCAAAATATATTTCTAGAAAATATAAAGATCATGACCTTAAAGAAGAAAGATTTAGATTGAATCAAAGATAAGATGAGATCCTTGAGGATATAAGGTTCATGTATAATTTTAAGAGGGAAAAACTACATCATTTAGGATCCAACACACTAAAACCCTCTTACTTATAACAATTAGGGATGAGTGGATTGATCTCCTTGATCTTATGAGTAGAGGTGATGTATACCAATTATCATTTGAAGAAATTTGTGAAACATCCAAACACGTATGAAGAGGAAGGGAAAGAGTAGGTAAACCAACATCAAGATCGGTAAGTCAAGCTAAACTTGGAAATCTGTTTGATGATTTTAAAAAATAAATTCTTAGCAATCTAACCAAACAAGCAAAAATGTTAAGAAAGCAAGATGAACAAAAAGAAGATGCTACTATTTGTGTTTTCCATGTAGAATAACATGATGTTAAACATTCTCCACCATTACTAAGGTTGAAGGAAGTTTACCAAGAGGACAATGGAGTAAGTCAATCACCAAAGCAACTATGTTATGTAGTACCAAGAGAACCATGGAAGCCTAGCCAACCTAGTCTGATGCAAGAGCTTAATTCACAATTTCAAGGTTATGCATATCCACTTCAAAGTAATTGGAACACACCCTTTCCTTGGAAACATTCACCATCTCAACCCCAAAACCAATCTTGGAAACAAGGTTTGCAAGGAAGTTATGGGAGCCATCCATAATATCCTCAATATCCTCCATACCCAACTCCATGTTATCCCTACCATCACCTCCACCATAACCACAACCCCAATCACATCCATCTCAAATATCCACTCCCACTCAACTACATATACCACCATTTCCAAACCCACACATTGAAGTAGCTCAACCCACTTACAATGCTGAGGTACAACACTTCCAAACATCTCCTCTTCAGCTAAATGGTATTCACCATAGCTCAGGAAGAGTATTGAAAAAAACAAATTCTCTTGATATCACTGAAGGACCACATCCAGAAGAAGAAGATTCAAATGAGAATACCAAAGGATCATGGGTTGCATTTGATGAAGAGCAGACAACAAAATCATAGATCGAGAAAGCTCCCTCATGGTTACCATCAAATCCTCCATGTATTCAAGAGAACAATCAGCAAAAATAGGAAGATTTGAAGGTCATGGTAGAAGAAGACACGAAGAATGATCCAAATACACAAGAAAACCAAGGACATCAAAGTTATATTGAGGTTTGGATCTAGAAAATCAACAAGATGGAGCATCACTCTCTTCTTCAGCTATTCTTGATCCTTTCAAAGTCAAACCATTTAGTCTCTAAATTCCAGGTACATGTCAAATCATATATTGCAAGCCTACACATCAGTCTTTATGTCATCTTGATGTGCACATGGCTCCATTGGAAGTATTCTTATACTTGAAAGTGTTTTTTTTTTCAAGTAGAGTAGGGTAGATTTTTTTTTTTTGAAAAATACGAGAAAAAAAGTAAAATATCAAGTGAAAACCTCCTTTGAGGTGCCTGAGATTGGCTCATTGATTAAAAACCTCCATGAGGCAGTCAATGGGTTGGAAAAAAATAAAAGATCCCAGGTGAAAACCTCCTTTAAGGCACCTAGGAAAACCTACTAGTTGAAAACCTCATTGAGGCGACTAGTAGGTCTGGAAGAAAAAAAAGAGAAAAAAAATAAAAAAATATTTGCTCCATGTATCTCTCTAATGAATGCATGTACTCTCCAACATATGCAAACAACAAAAAGAAGTTGGTACCAAAATAAAAAAAAATTGGTCAAGCCTACACAAAAGAAGTCAAATTTTGACTTTCTCCTCCTTTGCTCAAATGCTCCAACAAGGTTAAGGCCATGTCAATCCATCACCTTCATCTATTTCCACCATCCATCCATTATTCTCAAGCTTTTCCCATTCATTTTCCTTGTTGTCTTGAATTACTATAGGATCTCTATAGGAAACAGAAATACATAGAGCAAAAAAAATATTTTTCCCATATCTTGCAAACCATGTATCCATTTTCCAAAAAATTTCAGGAGGAGATGCATATAGATGATGGTAACATGCTCAAGAAATTTTGACAAATTCCAGTACACAGTTTTCAAGAAATCGACCTCCATCACCTACAACTACATTGAATTTTCTCTATATTCGTGCATTCGTTTAAAAATATGTTTCATGGGGAGATGAATATGGATAATGGTAACATGCCCAAACAATTTCATCAAATTCCAATGCACGGTTTCCAAGAAATCAGTCTCCATCACCTTAAGCCATTTTTAATTTTTCTTTAGATTCATGCATCCATTGGCTAAGATTTTTTTTTTTCTAGGGAGGTGAATAATGATGATGGAAATATTCTTAGAAAATTTCAGGTCAATCCATTCTCTGTTTGGGATATATGGACAAAACAAGTTTGCTACAAGAGGCTATCCTAAATTACTACAAGATCTCTACGGGAAGGTTGAGAAGAAGATATAAGAGGAAATTTGATGGAGAAATGGGTCAAAAGGTCATGTATTCTTTAGGGAAGGTTGATATCGGTCCTCCAACACCACTTTCATCATTCATCCACTCCATATAACCAAAATCCATCTTCAAATTCCACTATGCCTTACATGAAAAAAACGATAAAAAAAAAGAAAAAAGAAAAAGACCTCTGGGTGAAAACCTCTTTTGAGGTGCCTAGGGAAGGTAACCAGGATGAAAACCTCCTTTGAGGCAACCTGGTTGTCTTTCAAAAAAAAAAGGAGAGGAAAAACACAAAAATAATGGTAGGGATCTCAAACCTGCCTACTCAAAACAATTCTAGTTTTTGCAAGTTTGCAAGAAGATAATAAACACAGAGATCAAAGGGCAGCAAGCCATACAAAGCCCCATGTTTTTATTCATCCATTTCATCTCATCCATAATACCCATGTTCCTTCATCCATACTCATCTCCAACAATGGAAAGATTCCAATTTCAGACAAGTCTGTGCTTTCTATAGGATTTCCTGTAATTACTATAGGATTTTCTTGTAGTACTATAGGAAGTCCTGAAATTTTATAGGAAAGACAGTCTGATGGAAAAATTATGATATAGGCATGTTTTGGGATAGGAAAAAAGGACATTGACTTCACCATATCTCAGCCAACACCCATCATGACCATGTCACTCTATGGCCACACCTTCCATTCATTCCAATACCTATTTACCCTCCAATAGAGAAAGGACACAAAAATTCAAAAAAGGGAAGCTACAGGAATTCTTGTAGTATTACTATAGGAAACCCTGTAGCAACCTATTTTGAAGTAATATCAGGCTCCAGGGCTAACCTTCAACACCATGATTGAAAGAGAAGTATAACTACAAGCACAATGAAACTCCTCCAGAGCTCATCAACAATAAAGGAAGCCAACACTTGCACATCAACAAGAAGACAACCCATTAGCAAAATAAGATCAACAAAAAAGGAAAAGGTAGTCAAGAATATGTACATGAGTCATGAGTAGCACAACAACATCAACTCAGTAGCAACATGCATGTCTCTCCAACAACCATCAGGTAGGTACATGTATGCAATATTCTTGACCTCTTCTCTTGAGCATATTTTAGTTAAGAAATTTTTTGTTAATGCATGATAGATGAGGTTTTATAAGCTAATGATGGGTTAGCTTTCTCAACCACCTTCAACTAGTTAATTGCAATTCAATCCTTCACTCATGCAATGTTGAAAAGTCAAATTATGAAGGGTGATGATTTCACAGAATGAGGACAACAATTAAAAGAAGAAATTTTTACAAAGGCCAAGTCACCACAACACTCCAAGCTCTCCATCCACTTCATATTCACTATCTATCCATCATTCATCCATCCCATTTCAAAATTTCAAGAAAAAACCCTACACTTTGTCTCAACTTGAAAATTTCTTGAAGAAAAACAAACAAAGCATCCTCTCCATTTTCATAAACCTACATTACTCCCTTTGAGCCCTAACATCATCCTCCAAACCCTATACATCATTTCTCATCACTCCCATATAGTTAAAAGACCCTAAAAGAGAAGGAATGGCTTCTATAGGAAGACAAAATGTTGATACAAGAAGGAAGAAAGGAACAAATGGTGCTAAAACCAAAACAAAAAGGTAGTGCCTAAGAGAGACCTAATCAAAACAAAAAACTCCAAGGCCATTAGGCAATCATGTAGGCCACAAAACAAAATAAGAAGGCAAGCCAATGGTCTCAAGAAACAATGATTTTATTATGCACAAATATATTTTTGGGCTTGTCCTTGTAGAACTTACAACCAAGATACTTAAGAGAAAGGATTGAGGAATGCACAAGAGAGAGGTCACCAGGACCATGAGTGAGGCACAATGAGGTCATTAAGTTTCTCAGAGGATGAGCAACACTTTCAGCAGGTGGGTATGATGGGCCTCCATAAATTGAGGCCCATGCCTCTAAATTAAACATAGATTAAGTCCCATTTAACCATCCTTCAACATATTCAATATCTCTTTTTTCATTAGATAATGCATTTTTAACTTTAATATGTCCATTAGAAAGGTTTGTGAACAATTGCATATTTGTGCCTAATATTATTTATTTTCGTGGAATATTATGAGAATATTGGGCAGATTATGAAGATTTGGAGAAGGAGATAATTTAGGGGCTTTCTCCCTACTAAAGGAGGATCAATATTAAATAATAAATCAACAAGATATTATGGAATTATGGAACAGATTGTGGAACTCCAATGATTGAGAAAATCTAGAAATGCGTTCCCTGCCATTTAATGCATATTCCTACTATTGGGAACCAGATCCACCAATCATGGGATTTTGGTGGGGAAAGGTTTCTCCTTTCATGGGGAATGATTCCTAATCATGTTTTATAATTACCAAGTTGAATTTTACTCTAGGGATAGATTTTTATTAGTCTTATTAGGGAGAGAACTCGTATTTTTGTAGCTCAATTATATTTTCTTGAAGGGATGTAATTGTATTGATGAAAATAATGAAGATTGGTGTCATGTTCAACTTCTAAATATTGTCCTCCTCCATAGGTCTCTGAGTTTACTTGGGCTTGGCCATCCCAGGAGCCTCGGAGCCCTTTTGTTTCATTTTTTTTTTTTTTTTTTTCACTTCTTATTCACATGCATCTCTTGTTCTTGTTTCTTTCTATTTCTGCATTTAGTATTAGTGATTTCTTGCTATAGGATGGGGTTAAATGACTTATGTAAGTTATTTTGCAGGATCAAAAACATAATTTTATCCTTGTAGAGTCTTTGGAAGGCCATAGTAATAATTGAGCTACTTGGATTTGTTTTCTTATTCTCAAATCTAGATCTCTGGAACTCCTTTGTAGCAAAGAATAATAAATTTATGCTATTTTTTAGAGCATGCTAATGAGCTTCAATAAAGTTTATTACACATACATTAGATCATAAATAAATTATGTCTAATAAAAAAATCTACCCCTTTTTCATTTGGACTTGATTAGATTAGGCATTTGATAGATTTAATAGCTCACCAATTCTTGAATTTCTGGATTTTTAGACTAGTAATTTTCCGTTATTTAATAAATATTTCGCATGTAGAGATGAATTTATGGATTGATGCAAACAATAATGTGTTTTGTTGTAGGAGCTTCTACATTTTAGGGAGTCCTCATCTCGCTCATCCACCCATGTCGCAAAATTCCACTAAAGGTTCAATCCGAATTCTTATTTTATAAGCAAATATTGTCATTTCTATTAAGAAAATATACCCATATTGAAGCCCTTGCTTGAGTTTTGGGTAGTTTCCACCACCTCCATGCCTCATTCTTCCATTATCAACATTTCCCAAGATCCATTCCACCTTCTATACCACTTCCTAAGCTTTCGACCTATGTTTTTGTAATAAAATAGGGGATCCTGTAGACATCCTGTAGGAAATCCTATAGCGCCCTGTTTTGAGCCCGAATTGAGAAAAATCATTGTTTAAGCTAGGATTAGGCCTCTACTTGACCTCCAAGGCATCAAAACCATTGTACCCCTCTTCCTCCACACCTATCTCCCCTGCCAAATAACAAGGAAAGATTAGCATTTTCATTTATAAAATGAAAAGATAATGAAAAATAATTCTTTTTATTTCTTAATTGGCACATGCACATAGCAGTTAATACTCCCTAGATCAGACTCCATGCTCAGTTAGTTTAAATCATCACATGTGATAAATAGGGTTAATCTAGGTTTCTTTTAAATTTAGTTCATGATCTTTATGCAATTAGAATATGTTTCTTTCTTTGTACTTTATTTCTTGCAATAGGTTAAGGTTTCCATTTTGAGCATTTCATTTTTTGCAATTAGTTTAGGAGTTTATTTCAGTACATGCACTCCATTACATCATGATAGCAAAGGAATGACACATTGTATGCTTCACATATGGTTTCGATACCTCTTAATTTTGTACGAACCCCGGGTTGATAGTTAAAGTCGGTAGCCTTGGGAGTTGCAACATTCTTGTTGCAATACCAAGGCTCATTAGTAATTATTATAAAACTCTGAAATATTTTTCCATTGAAGTTGAAGCCTCTTTCAACCTAAATACACTTATAAAATATTTAATCTAGTTATCAGTTAGAAAATGTTTTCTTAAAAAAGAAAAGTAAAGACTATTTGGAGCTTCAACACCTTAAAATTCAATTGTCATATGATAATATTAAGGAGTGAATGAACCTCCCCATCCAATAGTCATATTTTTAGAGTGTAATTCAAAGATATAATAAATTTAAAAGATAAGAGGTATCATCAAGAGCCTACTTACCATGATAATGGAAAAATAATAGGTTGACATTGCCACTACTGGCCACGAAACTAGGATAATGGCTTATGGTTATATAATCATAAGACAAGGAGTCTCATCATGAGCTAGATTTTTCAACTTTATTACAACCTGTGAATGGAATTGTCATCATCTAGCTACCAAACCAAGATAGTGGGTTTTAAAAATATCTTCAAAACAAGAAAAAGAAATGCCTCTAAAGATTACAACTAAAGTGGATGGGATCCTAGTTCATTATCGGTTAAAAGGTAACCCTGTCAAGGATATGGATGTCTGCTGGCAGAAGTGGCTCTACCTGTGACAAAGCAAGTTCATCTTAAAAGGTAAACTTAAATAGCCCCATTCTTTATCTTTACAATTGATTAATCACTGATGCAAATAGTGAAGATTTTCATCTATAAAAGGTTGCAAGAAAGTTACAATGAAATGATATTTTTTATTTAGAGTAATCTTATTTATCCTAATATTTCAAAATATTTTTTCTTTCCTAATTATTTTTTTGCTTATGATTAAGTTTAAATTTCATTATTTTTCTCATAGATAATTGGTTCTTCCAGTGAATCGCCAATTGTTGTGTCATTCAACAACCCCCCATTATGATTAAATAAGTTAACTTAGCCAATAATGTGGACCCTTTAAATTTTTTAGTATAGAGTCTTTTAATAATTAATAAAATAAAAGTCCCAAAAAACCAAAATAACATGCCATCTGAATCTAAGGCTTAAATCTATTTGCATTAAACATGAATTAGGCAAAAGTTATATAGGCCTTGCACATATCACATATCTCTAATTGCAAAGGGTCAGAACACCATGCTAAGAAAAAATGCAATGCGACTCACCCAGAATTAATGAATTAGTGATCAACCTCAATATAAATTTAAATGAAGAAAAGCCCTCCATGCATGTAAATATCATTTTCTGTCCTACCAATAAGCCACGTCACTATCGAAAAAATATTATCACAAAGCTATATCGGCGCTTCATATTGTTACTACAACCCTTACTTCCTGATAAATCTTTTTCCGATATCATGAGATCCTCCATTGTAGTTTCCTCATCATGATACTAATATCGCATCGTGAAAATCAAAGCAAGCCTTGCCTTAAAGAAACGTTGATGTGATAAACCCCTCCATGAGCCTTTCATCGCATATCCTAATGATTTGTCAAATCACATATCGGAAAGAGGATGATTTTGCAAATTAGAATATACATTCCAAAGAAACATGCGATGCCAAATAAGCCAGCAGAGCGCTGAACTTTACAAAAATCATTTGAACCCATGTTTCTTCATTTATGATTAGTTATAACGGTATTGTTGGTTCTCAATAATGTAAATGATTTGATTGATTGCATTTAGTGTTTCAAGATTTTGCGTTAATTGCCTATTTTCATGCTATTTCTCCATTTTAGATTGCAGATTACTGTGGTGTGATTTTTGAATGGAATTCGGATTTTCCACAGTGTTCATATTTTTCGGTCGACGTTTCGAGTTTGAAACTAGACTCATCATCAGGACAAATTGTGAGGAGAAAAGAAGGAAAGGGCTAGGTATAAATAAGAAAAATGCTGGATGAGAAGACAAACTGGCCGACACATTGTATGTTTATTTATAATTTAATTATTTCCATTGTTAAATAACAATGGAAATAATTAAATTATAAATAAACATACAATGTGTCGGCCAGTTTGTCTTCTCATCCAGCATTTTTCTTATTTATACCTAGCCCTTTCCTTCTTTTCTCCTCACAATTTGTCCTGATGATGAGTCTATTTCTCCATTCTCACCTTAAGTTTCTAACTCTAAGTGTTTGCTCCTTATTCTTTGTGTTCTCTTTGTTGCAGGCTAGTCTTGATAAACAAAACTCAGGGGAAACGTCAAGATCCACCAAGAAGAACAAGAAACTAATGGTGCCACCATAGCCAGCTCCACCTACTGCAAAGTTTAATGAGATGCCTCCATTGTTCTCTGATACAACATGCACAACAGAATCTGAGTGTTCTTCTTGGGAAGCAATATACAAACTATTTCAAGAAGAAGAACCCATGGTAATTACGAGACAAGTCACAACACCATATGACTGTACATTGACTTCAGAAACCACTTGGGTAGATCTCGCAAAAAATATTGAGAAGGGGGTTGAATTAGTATTTTAAAACTCACGCTAATAATTTCTCTTTTCTGAAATGTATATGTGACTTGACTAAACCCAACTAGCATATATACACGACTGTTGTGAAAGAAACTACCATATTGCCAGTAAACTTTGTAAAACAACTAATTCTTTATCTGTTAAAATTTGAACCAGAATGTAAGAGATTTATCATGCATTTGATAAGCAGTAAATAAGAACAAAATAAAGTATCACACACATGAACACCAAGATTTAAGGTGGAAATCCAATGTGGGAGAAAAGCACTACTGTTGTCGTCTCAATCTTCAAAACTTATTAATATTAAAAAACTACTTACATTCTTGTACTGCTATAGAATCATACTAGTACGTAGGCACCCATCTAGTGAAGGCTACAACCTTCACTCGTCCTCCAGCTCCTACTGGAAGAGTGCTCCAACCCCCTGATCTGATCATGAGCTACTATTGGTAGGAAGCTTCAACTTCCTGACTAAATGCTCCAACCCTTAGCAACATCCATGTCCACATTTCATCAAATTTTTAGACTGGATCCAATATCAACACTTACGCTCAATCATCACTGTAAAAAATCATCAATCTCTAACACACATAATCAACCAATCACTAAAATCCAAACAACTGATACATAATCGAAACTTAACCAATCAATTGGAACAGTGAGATCACTGTAACTAGTACACATAAATAAACTTAGAATGTTTCATCAACAAATAGAATCAACTGCAACCCTGATAATTCATTTTCCAAAATGTATACGCTATTTCAATTAAGGAAACCCATGTGCATACACGCTTTTCTAGAGAGAAACCCGCGTATAGATCTTAATATACTGAAAACCGAAAATTTGACCACTGCAATTTATGAAAAGAACACTTAATCACACTCAAATCTACTACACCACTCTGAACAATTCACAAAACTATCTTTGATCTTCAATCACAATAAGTAATTAATATTAACATTCATCAATCAATTAATACCCAAATTCAACTTCATCATTCAATCAGATCTACTTCAGACATTATCACTCAACCCAGATCAACATGAGGACATCTTTGATAGACAACAAAGAAACAACAACATTGATTAGTTTGATCAATCATTCATGAACATAAACTCCTTACTTTATATAGGTGAATTTGCAGAAGTGAACCCACGTGTATACGAACTTTTCTTGAGACCAACCAACATATAGATCTACAAATTTTGACCTAAAATTGCGCAGTTCTTCAGAACTTGAGAAAGACCTAGATCATAATAATCAAAGATAAAACATGCGTCAATACTTAGATCCATTCAATCCTTGAACATATCATTCAATGAACAGTCATTTCAGGTCTCATTATCCTGATCCATCATTGTATTCATCGGTGCATAATTATTTCAGATCAACGTGATAATTATGGCCCTTATAATGCAAATATACTTCAGATTGAAGTATTCATCAAAAAATCTTTCTTTTTCACACTTAGCCCTTTGATCTTCACTTCTTTATATAGTTTATCCCTCATCCAATACCACGAGTCAAAACAGCATTAGTTCTGGTGGTAATCTTTGACAACATCAATATTCATTATCACGCTCATTACTATGGGCCAATAACATGGTAAGGATCCCTGGTATTTAGAATACCATGGTACAAAAACCATACACTACTTTTATTCACTGAACTGGCATGCATACGCAACTTGGCTTAACAGAACCCACATATAGTTCTTGAACTTTCAACTTTATCATTCTTTTGAACTTATTCCTCTGAAGTGTCATGCATTTTGTCACATTTGTACTCATTCTGGGATTATGTTATATTCATTATGTCACCTATGAACTAACCTGTGAATTTTGTTATAAATGAGTTCCCATCAAGGAAAACACATGCATGATAATGCCAACAATCTCCCCCTTTGGACTTGATGGAAATCATTTGGTATTTGGTCACCACAACCTGTTAATAACATCAAGTCAAACACCAAGCTTTTCTTAACATCAAGCTACTATCAAAACACCAAGCTACTCTTCCCGTTTGAAATCAAGGGCAAAGGGCTAACCAATGTTAAATGAAGACTTCCATATTCGAACTGCTGAATATGCTGAAATATTGAACTACTTCCCTTGAGCACATGCTAAATTCTCTGATCATGCTCCCCTTGAGCACATGCCAAAATATCTGACAGATGTAAAATGAAGTATATGACTCTATGACTATGACCTTCCTATCACAAAGGACCCATACCTACATCAATCACCGAAACAAGTGGGATTACATTTAAACACAACCACCCAACTAAGTGGGATTACATATTGGACATGATCTCAAAAGTCTATAAATGACTGAATATGATAATTATTACATCATAGCTCATTACATGACCTTTACATAAAATGATATACATGATATTTAAAGACCAAAAGATCTTGAAAATAACATAATTCAGCAATCAGAATGCTAACAATGCATTATATTCTGCAAGGCTTCTACTCCACCTGAACCTATGCTACCTATTCGTATTCAATAGCTCATTCATCAAAGCATCTTCATCAATCAGAGAAATACTAATGAGAAAAACTTAACTCAATACCATATCAACAAACTATACCCATCATCATCAGACCAAGAGAAATCAAATCATAGCTATTAGAAGTATGTCAGAGGAAGATCTTGAGTCTGTCCCACTATTTTTCTATCAAAGGAAATCATATGCTATTTTCTGCAAAGAAACACACATATATACACGACTATACTTCATGAAACTCGCATATAGCCAACAACCTTTTGAATTTTCACTCGTAGACTGAGAAAACTGATTTAGTAGTAAAGTGAGACACAAACAACTCCCAGTTTTTGTCTAATATATTTGAACGCTTCTCTAGGAAGAGGTTTAGTAAATATATCAACAACTTGTTCTTTGGAGGGAGCATACTCCAATTTAACATTTTTCTCAAGCACTTGTTCTCGTAGAAAGTGATACTTAATAGGGATATGCTTGTTCGTGGAGTGCATAATAGGATTTTTTGAAATACTAATAACACTCGTATTATCACATAGGATGGAGATGGGTGGAGAACATTTGATTTGTATATCCTGTAATGTTTGCATCATCCAGAGAAGTTGTGTGCAAGAAGATGCAACAAATACATATTTTTCTTCTGTTGTAGATAAAGAAATGGAACTTTGTTTCTTGCCGAACCAAGATATCAATCAGGGCCCCATGTAAAATGCACATCCACTAGTGCTTTTCCGGTCATCAACATTTTTAGCCCAATCTGCATATGTGTATGCATGAAGGGTAAGATTTGCATCGTTAGGATATCATAGGCCAAAATATTGGGTTCTTTGGAGATATTTGAATATTCTCTTTACTTCCTGAAAATGTAATTCCTTTGGATTTTCGTGGAAACATCCAACAATCCCAACTGCATGCATGATATCTGGTTTGGTACCTGTTAGATAAAGTAGACTGCTAATCATAGACCTATACTCAAGTTGGTTTACTATAGGAGAATCATCATTAGAACTGAGGCTACATATCGTCATCATGGGAGTACATACAGGTTTGCATTCTTCCGTCCCATACTTCTTGAGAATTTGCTTGAGATATTTTTTTTATGAGAGAAAGATGCCATCTTTTTCTTGTTGTACTAGTAGACCAAGAAAATAGGTCAGTTCCCCAAGTAAAGACATTTCAAAATTCTTGCTGCATAACAGAAGTAAAGTTTTGACTCATAGATTCTTCATTACTGCCAAAAATGATATCATCAACAATAATTAGTAGTTTATCGTCCTCAATTTTTGTGGACATGTTGGTGTCTACAGATCCTTTTGTGAAACCTTGTTATTGAAGATATTTGTCAAAGATGTTAATACCATGCCCGTGGAGCCTGTTTTAGCGCATATAAAGTCTTTTTGAGTTTGCATACAAGGTTTTCATCATTATCCAAAATTAATACTTCTGGTTGTTCAATATATACTTCTTCTTCTAGATCTCCATTAAGGAAGCCATATTTTACATCTATTTGATAAACTTTGAAATTTTGAAAACTTAAAAATAAAGAAACATTCTTATGGCTTCAATTTTGTCTATTAGTGAAAATGTTTCTTCAAAGTCTATACCTTCTTGTTGAGCATAACCTTTTACAAACAAGTCTAGCTTTGTTCCTAATGACTTTTCTATTTTCATTCAACTTATTTTTGAATATCCATTTTGTCCCTATAACATTTTTATCATGAGGTCTTGGAACCAATTCCCAAGTATCATTCTTTTCAATTTGATCAAGTTCTTCATTCATGGCCTTAACCCAACATTCATCTTTACTAGCTTGATTTGCATTTTGTTGTTCAATGCTAGATAATAAAGCTAGATAACTAGAATATCCTACAAGAGCTCTTCTTGTTTGTACCCAGATTCCTTTTCTCCTAGAATTTGAGTTTATGGATGATTCTTTTGAACATACTTAGATGGAGCATTTTCTTTGTCTGATGTATCTTCTTATGTTTATTCATTAGTTTCTTCTTCTATATCATTGCGACTTAATGTGGGAAAGCATTCATCATCATCATCCTCTTTTGCTGATGTTACCTACTTGGGCCCTGTGCATGCTTCATCAATCACAACATCAATGCATTCAATAATTTTCCAAAGTCTCTTATTGTAACATTTGTATCCATTACTTATAGATGAGTAACCAAGAAGTATTCATTCCAACTTCTCTAGATTCAAACTTACCAAGTTTTTCATCATTATTTTTTATGAAACATTTTTTTCCAAAAACTCTAAAATGCTTTACAGTGGGAGGCTTACCATACCAAAGTTCATATGGAGTTTTATCACTATTCACACGAACATGAGCTTTATTGAGAATATTTACTGCAGTATGTACAACTTCACCCCAGAAGGTGTTAGGAGTTCCAGACTCATCAAGCATAACATGAGCCATTTTTTGAACAATTCTATTCATTCTTTCTACCACACCATTTTGTTGAGGAGTTTTAGCTACAAAAAATTGTCTTTTTATGCCATTTGGTTCACAGAAATCAAAGAATCCATCTAATATGTATTCTCCTCATCGATAAAATACGAGACATTTGATTTTTATATCTACTTCATTTTCAACTAATGCCTTGAAGACTTTAAATTTATCAAATTCTTCATCTTTGTGTTTCAAAAGACCGATCGAGCACATTCTAGAAAATTCATCAGTGTATAATATATAGTATTGTTCTCCATGAGGTGAATTTTTTCTTACTGGTCCACACAAATTAGTATGTATAAGCTCAAGAGGCTTGCTTGCTGATCCTTCTTTGGCATTGAATTGAACTCTAGTTTGCTTACCGAATTGGCATGACTTACATATGGCACTTTCTGGTATGGTGATGTAGGGTAGATCACAAACAACTTTGAGCCTAATTTATTTTCTTATTTGAGAGAAGCTTAGATGTCCCAACCCTCTGTGCCATAACCAATTCTCTTCTACCTTGCCTAGATAACATTGTTCTTGGCCACCTTTCAATATATAAAGATTGCTTGGGGTTCTTGTTCCTTTTATTATGGTGTTTCCTGTATCAAGTTCACGAACCACACATTCTTGTCTCGGGATACCACCTCATTTCCTTGATCACACATTTGGCTAACACTCAATAAGTTATGCTTTAATCCATCAACATACATAACATTACCATCTTTAACTTTTTCTCTTAGAAAAACAGAACCTTTACCCTTAATGAAAACAAGTGAGTCATTTCCAAAAGTGCATTCTTTTCTTTATCTAAAGAATTGTATGAAATAAGTTTATCTTTATCACCTGTCATGTGTTTTGAGCATCTTCTATCAATGTACCATTGATTTTCTTGTCCTTCTGCAAAGAATGCTATGCCACAACTTTCAGACTGTACCTCCTTCCTTTTCCATACCTAGGAATTTGTTGATAGTTTGTCCTTTTGAGATGTTGGCTATAATTTTCCCTTGCATTTAGATTCTTCATTACCAAAGTTATTGCAAACTGAGCATTCAATTTAATCTATAAGAGGTGAGAAGATATTATAGGAGTTCTTCTTGACTCCTGTCCTGTTCCTTTTTTTCTTCCTTCTCTAGTCATGATAGTTTTGTATGCAACACATTAAGTAGCCTTATGACTAAAATTATGACATGAGAAATATTTTCCATTAAAGAAGAAATTTCTGTGACCATAGAATCTTCTGGTGCTATTTGCCTTTTAACTAGAGCTTTTGTTGTTGTTCATCCTTGGATTGGAGTGAACATGATTTACCTGTGGAATGCCTTTATTCTTTTGCTAAGGAATGTAGTTTTGTTGGCTTGGTTTTGTTGCATTAGTAAAGCTTTGCTGACTGATTTTTGTTGTATTACTAAATATTTGCTGACTAGTTTTTGTTGCGTTTAGATAGCATCTGGTGGTGGTTGAAGACTTTTCTAGTTGAGATGTTTCTCCAGTGTATCCAAGACCTGTCTTCATAAGAGGAGAGCATTTTACCTTCATAATTTCATCTAAGGTTTCAGATCCTTTAGAAATTCTAAGATTCAAAGTTTTTATTTTGTCAAGTTCCTTTCTTAGACTTACTATTTCACATTCTAACTTCTCATTATGATTTTCTTTTTCTATGAGTTGATGCTTCAAAGTATCTATGGCTACTTTTTTTTCTATCAAGCAAATTTTAAGTCGAGTAATTTCTTCAAAGAAATCCTTTTCTTCTAATCCATTCACAAATTTATCATTAGACTGATTAGTATTTTTCTCAAAAGCCATGAGTAATTTAAAATCTTTATCAGATCACCTTCTTCACTATTTCCCAAGCCATCACTATCTTTATGAGTATAATAACTTCTTCTATTGTCAAATTGTCTCTTATTAGTTTTTGCATAATCCTTCCCTTTTTCATGGTTATATTTATGAGGACAATTAGTAGCATAATGACCAGCTCTAACACAAGAAAAACTTTTGAAGGGAAGGTTACCTATAAACCTTTAAATCCCCAGTTGAAGTTTATTTACAAAGTTCACCTCATCTTCTTTTGATATGTATCCTGATTCCTTGCATTCCTCCTTTTCTTTCCTTTTGCAGATGCTTTAAATGTGTCTTCTCTATCCTCTAAGGGACCTCCTTTCCTCATTTCAAAAGCATTCAATATGCCATGAAGTCGAACAATAGTAAGAGTTTGCATATCCTGCTTCTCTTTAATTGTAGACATTTTTGACTCGAATTTAGGAGTTAGAGATCTTAAGATTTTCTCTACTAAAGTAGTGTCCTTTATTTCTTCACCTAGATTTTTCATGCGATTTACAATCTCATCTATACGAAGAAATAAACTGGCAATACTTTCATCATTATGCATTCTCAGAGTTTCATATTGAATTCTGAGAGTTTGGAGTTTAGCACTTTTTACCTTGGTATTGCCTTCATAGCTTTGAATGATTCTATCCCATATTTATTTTTCTGTGTTTAGCTGCATAACTTTGACAAATTTTGATTCTGTCAGACTTCCCAATAAAGCATTGACAACTTTTGCATTGGTTTAATATGTCTACTTTTCTACTGCATTTGTGGGAACTGCAGTTGGATATTGGTAACCCCCTTCTACAATTTCCCAAACATCTGCTCCAAGAGATTGAAGATAGGATATAGTTCTTATCTTCCAATATATAAAATTATTTCCATTGAAAAGTGGTGGTCTGATAGATGTTGATCCATCTTGATTCCTCATCTTGTAAGATCTTCCTTCAAGCGATCAAGCTTCTTTTGAAGGACCTGCTCTGATACCAATTGTTGGGAAAAATACTGGGGGCGGGGGGTGTGAATTAGTATTTTAAAACTCACAATAACATTTTTTCTTTCCTGAAATATATACACAACTTGACTAAACCTAACTAGCGTATATACGTGACTGTTGTAAAAGAAACTAGCGTAATCCCAGTAAAATTTGTAAAACAACTAATTACATATTTGTTAAAATTTTAACCAGAATGTAAGAGACTTATCAGGAATTTGATAAGTAGTAAATAAGAATAGAATAAGTATCTCACACATGAACACCAAGATTTAAGGTGGAAACCCAATGTCAGAGAAAATCACTGCTGCAGTTGTCTCAGTCTATAAAACTTCTCGATATCTCCGACTAAACCGTATCTCCTACTTGATTGATGAAGCCCTTTCTCGCCCGACTTTCAATTCATGAGCAGGAGTTGAAATGAGCCTGCCCCTTCTTCCCATCGTTCTGAAGTTGGTTAACGGACGGTACCATAGGAAGGGAATGAATGGAAGGTTGAAACGGTTACTGCCCTACTGTCTGTCTGTCTGTAAAAGGGTTTGAAGGATGCGGGACTGACTCTCGTTATGAGTACCTTCTCGTTAATGAGCCTCCCTTTATTGTTATTAGGTAAGGACCCAAAGATTGGAATCTTTTGAGTATATATCTCCCATATCTATCTCCCTTGCTATCTTATCGAGCAAATGAGGTGTTCTTGCTTTATGCTATTGCAGTACAGACCAGGATAGGAGGAGTTGTTCTATGTGTTGTTCTTGATTAACCACGCAGAGCCTTTTGTTTACCCATAAGCAGGGGCAGATGCAGATCCCTTTATACCCGTGCAAGACCCATAACCTGTTGATCTATAGCCCTAGCCCGTTCCGGTTCCATTCACAGTTATAGATACAAATCCTAATATAAAAAACGACTTGCATTCTTGTATTGGTGCAGACTCATACCAGTACGTAGGCACCCACCTTCTAAAGGATACAACCTTCATTCATTCTCCAATGCCTATTGGAAGTGAGCTCGAACCACCTGATCTGATCACCAATTACTACTGGCAAGAAGCTTCGACTTCCTCACTGAAGCCTCCAACCGTCAACAACATCCATGGACCACGTTTCATCAAATTTTCAGGCTGGATCCAATATCAACACTTATGCTCAATCATCATTGTAAAACAATCATCAATCTCTGACACACATAATCAACCAATCACTGAAACCCAAATAATTGATACATAATCAGAACTTAACCAATCAACTGCAACAATCAAATCACTGTAACCAATACACATAAATAAGCTCAGAGTGCTGCATTAACACACAGAATCAACTGCAACCCTGATCATTCATTTTCCAAAATGTATACACTACTTCAGTTAAGGAAACCCGCATGCATACGCGCTTTTCTGGAGAGAAACCTACATATAGATCTTAATATACTGAAAATTGAAAATTTAACCATTGGAATTTTTGAAAAGAACACTTAATCACACTCAAATATACTGCAACACTCTGAACCAATCACAAAAATGTCTCTGATTTTCAATCACAATCAGAAAGTAATCTTAAAATTCATCAATTATTTAATACCCAAATTCAACTTCATCATTCAATCAGATCTACTTCATACATTATCACTCAACCCATATCAACATGAGGACATGATTAACAGACAACAGAGAAAAAATAGCATTGATAAGGTTGATCAGTCATTTATGAACAAAAACTCCTTACTTTATATACGTGACTTTAAAGAAGTGAACTCACATGTATACGCGCTTTTCCTGAGACCATCTAGTGTATAGATCTTCAAATTTTGACCTAAAATTGTGCAACTCTTCAGAACTTCAAAAAGACCCAGATCATAATAATCAAAGATAAAAACATGCATCAATACTTAGATCCAATCAATCCTTGAACATATCATACAATGAACAGTTATTTTAGGTCTCATGATCCTGATCGATCATTGTATTCATCAGTGCATAATTATTTTAGATCAACATGATAATTATGGCCCTTACAATGAAAATATACTTCGGATTGAAGTATTCATCAAAAAATCTTTCTTTTGCACACTTATCCCTTTGATCGTCACTTCTTTATATATTTTAGTCGTCATTCAACACCTCGAGTCAAAACATCATTAGTGTCAGGGTAATCTTTGACAGGATCAATATTCATTGTCGCGCTCATTACTATGGGCCAATACCATGGTAAGGACCCCTGATATTTAGAATATCATGGTACAAAAACCATACACTAGTTTTCTTCACTGAACTCATGTGCATACATAACATGGCTTAACAAAACCTGGGTATAGTTCTTGAACTTCCAACTTTATCATTCTTTTGAACTGATGCCTCTGAATTGTCATGCATTCTGTCACATCTGTATTCATTCTAGTATTCTATTGTATTCATTTTGTCACCACTGAACTGATCTATGAATTCTATTATAAGTGAGTTTCCATCAAGCACAACACATGTATCATAATGTAAACAAGAGACGTCGCCAATTCCCATCTCCATCGAATTGCAGCTCGACCAAACATTATGCCATATACTAATTTGGTAAAATGGTTAATTAATGATGTGAACATCGCAGATAGAACCTTCACAACCTAGAGGACACAAGCACTTATTGGGTCATTTAAAGTTGAATATTTAAGAAGGATGTATCATTTTCCAGAGCCACATAAAATCTATAATGCATAGTTTCTTCAGAAGTTTGCAGCATAAAATGCAGTTTAGTTGGACTTGATAAGGTAGTAGAGGTGCGGGCTAAACAAACACAAACATGATGACAAGGGTATGTATTCTCTAGCCTCCCTTGCTGGTCTTCATTGTCACATTGCTAATATGATGTGTATACTATTCAAACAACCTAATACACAAAAGTTCACAATAGAATGGGTTCCCCTAATGGATGCTACCTTTGATGCCTATATTATGGATTGGGCCACTATCCTATCCAACAATCTAGTCTCCTAGATCTTAGCCTACCGAAGCAAGCACAATATTACTATCAATACTATTCCCCCTTTCTACATGAGTAGTTATATTATGGACACAGTGTGATTCACCTCTGAATTTCCATCTATGGAATGGAAATGGACCCGTTAAGACCCTACCCTGATCCATATTTACCATAATATCCTCTGGGAGTCTAATTACCAGCCCCATTTTTATAAAAATGACATGGAATGATGTTACCCTTATACCAAGTCATCTTTGATGAGAGACCTCCTAGATTTTCTAGAGAAGCCAGGGATGACCTTATAACTATGGGCAAATGGTTTGGGGAGGAACTATTCACCTATGTTAGGATTTTTGTTAGCCTAGCTGCCCCTCATGTTCTCCCTTTCTATGTACTTGATAAGCTGTTGGTTTGATAATTTGCCTATAAGGCTGTAGGAAATGCCAAACCAAACCTCTAAAACAAGCCAAAAATTCCCTCTGGCCATCATTTCCCATTCATTGTGGGTTTTTTACTTTTAGAAAATTTCAAGCATGCAATGCGTGAAATTGAGAATATACTGTGTAGGAAATTTCCCACTATTCGGCCCAGGCAGTATGATCCAGATAAGGTAGCCTAGAATTTCATAGCTCAAGTCAAATTTTGACAGTTCCAGCATGAGCCTAATGATTTCGATGACCTGTTTGAAGCAACCTAAGAATATCAATAGGTAGAAATGTTAGTCAAAGCTCATCTGAACCCCGAAGAGTTAAACAAGTTCAAAGAGTATACGAGTACAAGGTTAGAAAATCTTCCCCTTAATATATTAGGGATTTTACAGTCAGTTCCATAGTAGGAACATGTTTCAGCCCAGGTTTCAAAGGATCCCAAAGTCAATAAGGGAATTAAGGAAAGCACAACATCGACACAACATACTAAGGAATCACCATCTACCAACAATATAGATAAGGTATGGGAACAATTTAATAAAATTGTTAATACAACATCAAAGGAAGCACATACCTCATCTCCAAAATAAACTCTTCACACTATTGAAATTACAAGGAAGGTCTGACTCACTATTTGGTCTTCAAAAAAAGTTGTCAATACTAATGAATTGGAAGTCATTCTGGCTCACCCTACATCTGAAGTTGTACTTATAATTGAAGAAATACCTCCCCTAGATGTATTTTACAAAACACAAGGTTGTCATGACAAGGCAAAAGAAGAGGAAAATAATTAAACAATCCCAGGCATTAGTTCTAGGAAATATACCATTGGATATTGTTTTGAAGGATCCATA
>APFE030765218.1:22457-42566 GCA_000404065.3 Pinus taeda
CCATGGCCATCAAAGGCCTTTAGAATCGTCGGGGATTGATTTAGTGAAGGAGAACCAAGCGATCTCCAACACTGTATCGACATAATACACGTGGAAGCTCCCTCATCAATCACAGTCCTATGAACATGTTTGTTTTTGACTATCATTGGAATCTGGACAGCCATTTGATGAGGTAAGCACGGTGCACTATTTTCTAGATCGAAGATTATAAGGTTCGGGTCCTAAATGTCAACAACTCCTATAGCCGACAAAAGTAATTTACGCTGTGCTAGGCATGATTGCAGCACTTCCAAAGCCGACATTGCTGAAGGTGAAACAGCTAAATCTTCAACAATGTTATAGTTCTGAGCCGCTCTCACATGTGGATTGAAAGCAGACTTTCGAAGTATACCCTTGGCGGGCGGTTTGATTACTAAGTCTGGATTAGGTTTCTCGATCTGTAGTGGATCAGAACCGGGAGCTGAGGTTGATGGATTAGAATGAGAAGATTCTGCTTATTTACCATCAACAGGACTTTTACTGCCATAATCTTGAGATTGAGTCACAATCCTAACATGGGACATCATTAGTATGGGTTCTTCATTGGCACTTGAGGAAGAACCTATCATCTTACTGTCTTGATTTGGAAAAGGATCCTTCAAAACAACAGGAGTTTGGGAACCTTTGACAATTTTCGCAACCTCTGCACGATGAGGGCAGTCTCTCGTAAAATGTTCTTCATCACAAATGAGACAAGGATAACGAGGTTTCCGTTTCTCATCAATTGATTCCACTTTTTCTGGTTCTCTTTCGAATTTTTATTTGTTTTATTCTTCTTCTTCCCTTTCTTCTTACCACCGGTTTTTGATTTAGCTGTAGATGACTCTACAACATGAATATCAGTGGAAAGTTTCATGGAAGAATCTCCTGTCGGGGAATCTGGCAAGGTTATGATAGGAGAAGAATTCTTGGAAGACTTCTTCTTACTTTTGGTATTAACCGTACCAATCATACCATCAGTGGCATGAGACCCTGAAGGAGCTGCAGCGATTTGATTTTGTTTGGGTAGATCGGGGATTTTCTCGTGTAACGTACCCCATTGAGTATAAACTAAGTCAAGGTACTGTGCTTGAGCAATTACTTTCTCCTCAGTAACAACTCCGGACTTAGCCACATCCTCAGTGATCTTGGGCAGTAAATATTTTACAAACCATTCAGCTAAGATCTGATCCGGGATAAACTTTCACTAAACGCCGTCAACGTCTCCATTCATGAATATGATCTGAAATATAAGTGGATGTTGACTGCTTTAACGAAGTTAATAATTCCGTGTCATTGTCATATCTGACTGGCAACTGAAAATGAGTTAAAAATGAAGTAGCTAGCTGACTAAAATTATAAAAAGTGGCTCGCGGTAACTCAATGTACCACTTGGCCGCGAGACCAATTAGAGTGCGCTGGAAAAGTCGTAAACGAATTGAATCATCTGAAATGGAATTAGACACACACCAGAGGTGATAAGTCATCACATGGTTCGACGGGTCCTCTCCTGGCTTACCTTAAAACTTAGGAATATCACTAGGCAACTTATGCGGCATTGGCGGCCAAAACGAAAGATAGTTAATTGGATCGTTCGTAAAGCGCGTCAAGTTAGGCAAGTCCAAAGTTGCGATAAACGGTAACTGATCGTGTTGGTACAGAAGAAGGATGGGACTTGGAGACACTATATTGACTATCAGGCGCTGAAAAAGATCACTGTCCATAATAGGTACCTGATCCCATGGATCGATGACCTCCTGGACCAACGCAAGGGGGAAAAATATTTTAGCAAGATCGATTTGAAGTCAGGATATCACCAGGTACCAATCGAACCCTCCAATGTGTGGAAGACTGCCTTCAAAGCCAAGGAGGGCCTTTTCGAATGGTTGGTTATGCCTTTTGGATTGACAAATGCTCCTGCAACCTTCATGAGGCTAATGGATGACATCTTGTGGCCATTCACCAACTCATTTGTAGTGGTATACTTGGATGACATCCTGCTCTTCAGCTAGAGTTGGGAAGAGCACCTCCAACACATCTGACAGGTTCTCCAAACACTGCGGCAACACAATTTATGTGCCAATTTGGAGAAATGTACTTTTGGCATGACCTAGGTTCAGTATCTAGGATACATTATTGATGAACAGGGGGTGCATGTGGATCCAACCAAGATCCAATTCATTCGGGATTGGCCCTCTCCAACCACTCTAATGGAGCTCCGCATTTTTCTAGGTCTTGGCAAATTCTACCTCAGGTTCATGTTGGGATTTTCTCATATCACTTGGCCCTTGAGTCAAGTCACCAAGGGAGGAGCGAAAAAAAAATTATTCTGGTCTGAATCTCAACAAAAGGCATTCATAGAGTTGAAATACCACCTCTACTCGGCACCGGTGCTCTCATTGCCATACTTGCAACAACCATTTGAGGTCGAGACAGATGCCTCTGACTATGCTATTGGGGTAGTCCTTAGTCAACATGAGCATCAAATGGCATATCACAGTGAGACACTTTCAGACACAGTTCGGAAGTATTCCACTTATGACAAAGAGATGTATTCCATTGTGCAAGCCTGTCGAAAATCGAAACATTACATTTTGGGGAAGGAAACGGTCATCCACACAGACCACCAACCCCTCCAGTTCATACAGACCCAAGGGAAATTACAAAATGATCGCCATCAGAAGTGGTCCACATACCTCCAACAGTTCCATTTGAATATCAAGTATAAGAAGGGCAGCACCAATAATGTTGGAGATTGCCTCAGTCAACCACCGATCATGTCATTAACCATCGTGCTAAACTCTTGTGGGCATGAGACTTCTGATTGGCCACTTAGCTACAAAAGCGACCCAAAATTTGGCCACACATACCAGACACTCTTGGAGGGTTGGCATGTTCTAGATTTTCTCTTTCAGGATGCCTTGTTATGCCACCTGGGTCACCTTTGTGTTCCTTCAAGAAAGCGTGCCAAGATGATTTTGGAAGCACACTACAGTCGGGTTGCTAGGCATTTCAGGGTTGATAAAATGGTGGCAGTACTATAAAAGTATTTCTATTGGCCAAATATTCTACAGGATGTCAGGAAGTACATCAGATCATGCATTGCCTGCGCCATTGCCAAACCGACAGTCAAGAAACAAGGCCTCTATACCCCATTTCCTACCTTTAGTCGACCTTGGGAATCCATCTCCATGGATTACATGTCAGGCCTTCCTTCCACTAAGGATGGAAATGACTGTGTTTTTGTGCTTGTCAACAGGTTCTTGAAGATGGCCATTATGGCAGCCTGCAAGAAGAATATCATAGTAGAAGCCACTGCTAAACTCTTCTTTGAACGAGTGTGGGTGCACTTTTGGATCCCACAGTTTATCATCTTAGATCGGGATAGTAGGTTCCTCAGTACATTTTGTCCAGTCTCTGGTCGATGTTGGACACCAAACTCACTAAGTCCACAACCTTCCATCCTCAAACTGATGGCTAGACAGAGGTTGTCAACAGGATGATTGTAAACATTCTATGCATGTACAACTCGAAGCATCCACACACATGGGATGAGAGCCTCCCCTATGTTTAGCACAGCTACAACCAAGCTCTCCATAGCTCGATTGGCCACAACCCTTTTTAGGTGGATTTGGGATTCCAACCACTATGTCCCATTGATCTGGCCATGCCATTTACAGCTACTCACGTAGATTCGACTCTTGTCCAGTCCGAAATAGATAAGGAAAATGGCTTCATTGAGCACATCCAACATATTCACCAACAATTCCATGACATTTTGGATAAATCAAATGCCAAGTAAAAGCAGCGACATGATCAACATCGGGTGCCACACAAGTTTCAAGTGGGCGAGAAAGTCTGGTTGCATTTGCAAAAGGAACGCCTTACCAGAGCCTATCGGAAACTCAGACCAATTCGATATGGTCCTTACACCATTACCAAGGCTATGGGAGACAATGCATTTGAGCTTAGCATTTCCCCATTCCTTGGCCTACACCCAGTGTTCAATGTGGACTGCCTTCAGCCATACTTTCCACCATTACTAGACACATCCAACATTACAAAACAGCTCACACCCACAGAGTTAAATCCAGATTGCATGGAACAAGCTGCAACTGATCGGATCATGGACACGCAGATCAAACACACTAACCAGCAGAACATCCAACTGTATCGAGCTGTCAAAGCATGCCAACTCCTTCACCAGGGCAAGTGGATCACCAGGGACCAAGTTCAGTAGAAGTTTCCTCATCTCATGGAGGAACTCAACGCAATGGGGAACATTGCTTCCTAAAGGGGGAGGAATGATCCAGGTGGATATTGGTGGCCACCCACCAAGTCCACTTGGACCCCCACCATTGTTTCTTTCAGCTTTTTAGTTTCCTTCATTGTAGCACATTTTACTATTTTTAGCAGTTTTCACGTCCCAAACTTTTGGAGTCGTTTTGAGGCCCTAAACAACGTTTTTTGGGAAAACTGGGAGCAACATGGTCCACGGGACAACGTTTCTCTTCCCTATGTTGTAGTTCTCATATAGATCTTTCTAGCGAGATATTGTATGCATCAAACGGAGATCGTATGCCAAAGTTACGACCCCGAGAAGTTGATGTACCAATTTACCCAAACGAGGCCCACAGTTTGGCGTTTCATCTTCTAGTGTTAGGTTTTTGGATGTTTGGGTTTTTCCATTGTTTCTCAACAACAAATATGCCTTCAAGCCTCAATGTAATATAGTTCAGAGGCATGTAGCCACCACATCTCTTCTCATAGATAAGCTACCATCGCCCTAATTGTTTATTTCCATTTTCTGTTTGTAAGCATATCTCAGTATTTTGCATTAATGAAATGAAGTATTATTTCCATTGCATCTTTGTTTTTATGGTTATCTTTGTAATTTGTTGCGTTCCTGTTTAAATTTGGATCACATTCACTTCCGGGCCAAAGATTAATTCAGGTTGATCACCAAAAAGATTAACTGAGTCTTCAATTCCAATAACTTTTAGTGATCTATTGATTTGAGTCCTATAAACATCATGTTTAGCTAATTCAAATAATGGAACATAAATTTTTAGCTTGCCAACTTCTGCTTCCAGATTAAAGGACTTTTCTATTTGGGCTCTTGGATTTCGAGCAACAGTGTTTTCTATGTCCTTCTCCTTTTCAGGATTAGGGTCATGATTTTCTGATTCTCCTAAATCAATATTTGGAGGTTCTTCCACTGTTTCCTTCGAAGGAAGGGAAGTGGAAGGCTACTCATTGTTTGTTTGATTGTCAGAGATATCATCAATTATGGGGTTAGGAGGATTAGTGTTTGTTCTAGAAAGAATTTGCAGGGGTTTAGTTACTGCCTTACCTTTTTTGGGCTAATTTGGGATTGTCTTCTTGTTTGTTTCAGGGGCATCGATTTTCCTACCTCTTAGATTGTATTGCTTGTGTACCTCAAAAATGGCTGAGTCGTATCCTTGCCTAAAATTGAATGATTCTCCTAATTGGGTTTGGAACTGTTGGAGTATGTGGGCTTCCTGATTGTCCTGGCTTAAGAAAACATCTTCTTCATCATCAAGACCCATCAAATTGATTTGAGTATCCTCTTCAGGGTCTTCAGAATGTGAAGCTTCTGCATAGTTTTCCTGGAAAGGGGATCTAATGTTTTGGTCGGGGCCATTTTTCCAGTGTTTCGGTTTTGCTTTTTCCTAAAATTAGGATTTCTCCCTGTATTAGTTGGTTGATTATCCCAAGGAGATTTCCTTTCAACAGCTTCTAAACTACTTCATAATCCTCTCATTTCTTTAATTAATTCAGTAATTTTTAGATCAAATGGGGCAATTTCTTCTTTTAATGGTATCCTCCTTTCACTCCTGGTTTTGGATATTTTGGAGAGCAGTGTTACCAAGAATAGTGTCCACTCGGATGCCGCTATTCTCACTAAGATGGGTGGCTATCTTAGAAACAAATAGTGAAGTCTACTATTGTTTTCTTTTATGAAAGTAGACAAGAGGAGGACCAAGAAGACCAACCTTGGTCTTGCGCTCGATTTCCTCTCCTTCTTGATAGAGCTTCGCTGCTTCTTCTTTGTCTGCCTAGCTTCAAAAGAACCTATGGAATCACAGCAACATACTACTATTGAAGGAACAAAGATCTATATTCTTAAATAACACAGGACCAGATGTGTGTTAACCATATAAATGCATATATAAATAAGTACACAAGAATATGGAAGAAAACAAGAATAACTTTATTAAGATGAAAAGTAACAAGAGGATTACAACCATATGTTCTGACCCAGCATCATCCTCCAGCTAGGAAGCCCTTCTTCACGTCAAGCAAAGCTTAGATCACCCAACACTATGAATGTACACCAGAAAACCAACAACACTTCTCTATAAGATACAAAATTATAGCCTCTGGATCTCTGTGATGAGGGATCCATATATAGATGATTATAGAGAGGTGAGTCATCTTCTAGGATCTTGATTAGTGTCCTCTCTCTGATAGTTCCTGCTTCCACTTGGAGAATGATGAAGCTCTTACTCATCCCAGTCGAAAACAGAGAGGCAAGTGTCAGAGGGGAAGCTTCTGGAAGATTCCATGATCTTCCACCTCACATTTTGTCCCTGCCATTTTTCCATTCCTTACCATCGCACCCTACAGAGGAGAAATTCAGTATGAATCGCACCTTGTAAACTAGGAAAGTGATATGCATCGTACCCTCTGCATTGAGCTTTCAGTATGGTCCAGTTTTGACCATTTATGAGCAGTTTTCAGTGGAGAACTTTTGGAAGATGATGTAATCAACTAACCTTGTTCGTTTAGGCAGTGAAGCAACACTTTTAGGGACTTAGGAGCCCTCAGTTTATGGACATTTATGATTTGGGTTGAAGTGCCCAAAAATGTCTATAACAGTTTCCCCCTAAAGCATGAGGTCGTTAATCTTTCTGATGTCGGGTGAAATGCTTTACTATGAGGATCTGAAGTTTTTCCGAGCTGGGAGGAAACCTGTACTAAGATACAATACAATACATTATTTTGACAACATTTTTTCATGATCTAGCTGAGGCGGGCATTCCCATGCTCAGCTTTATAAATTCATTTTCATGTACATATGGCAGACAATCGTCTGTGTGACAGATTGATGATATGGACACATCATCCTTTGATTTGGATGATCATCTGTTCGGCAATGATGTACACTTGATGTCTTTATATTCCTGAATATATCGCAGCCCGGATGGATGAAACTAGATCGAGGGTCCTCAAAACTCGTTCAATCTTCACTCGGAGTACAAGTCGATCCATGTGAAAAATGTTCTGGAGTCGAACATGGAAAGACATCGCCAAATTACCAGCCAATGATGTAAGTTGTTAACAGGCGCGAGAGGAATCACCAATAACGACAATGACCCTCAAGGTACTACAGTACAATTCACATGGTGTGAAAAAGGACTTGGCATCGAACACCACGTCAAATCTCTCAGTCGAAGGCCATTGATGTAAACCTGTCGCCGAAAGTGAGAAACTTGCCATTGAGGCATGCAAGCTTCAAAGTACTGAAAGGGTTGTTCCTAAGTCAACTTCTTGGATAGTGAGTTGATGTCGACAAGAAGCGAACTGTCGCAGGAGGGCCTTAATGAATCCCACATCAACGACACGAAACAAAGCAAATGATTTTGGAGGTGAAAACAATCTGACGATACAGGGTTCAGGGTGGAAGTCATGAACGAATGGAGCATGAATGTATTGCAGTGGGTGAGGCACAGGTGAATTGTCTGAATGACTTCTCTTGAACATATCAACGAAACTGACGATGGATTGGTAGCGTTAAACCCAAAGATGGATGGTGTGATGGACCAATGGTGATGACCAGTGAACGGAACAACCCAACTCGACATGGATGCAGAAGGAAAGTGTCATGTTCAAGAGCGACTTTCTACCAATAAAGTTTCTTCAAGTTTTCTTCCCAATTTTCCCCAGTCATTGCTGACCAATACCTCTTTATTTTTGTCAATATTGAGGAGGATAACATATGCTTGTTCTATAATCCGCCCTTCGGGAAAACCTGTCGCTATATTTTAGTGAGCCTAACGACAGTGAAACTCGTTCTCGTCCATTTGGACGAGTTTTTCGCTATTCGGTTTTAACGGGTTTAACGACAAAGATAACTCGGCCCCTTTCAATTTTAGAGAGTCTGAAAGGAATGGAAAGGAGACTCCAACGATTCTTTTTCTTCATGCAATCCCTTGAGTCCGAAAAAGCGTAAAATAATACAAAAGGGATGAATTTTCGATAGTTTTAACGAGCTGAACAAGACAAGCGCTTGATCTTTTTGTGTAATAATCCCTTAGGTCCAAAAAGATTAAATTCTAGAGGAGGGATAGCACTTCCGATGACTTTAACGAGCCAGAGAGGCCAATCGCTCCACCCAACTTCTATTACGATCAGGTGAAAAGAGCTAAAAGAAGACTCGTTTCGAGGAACGATGATGTTTCGGGTAGCAGTTGATTCAGGTAAGATTGGAATTTTCCAATCATGGCAGTGTCACAAAGGATGCTATAGAATCACTCTTCGCAGATGTTCCTCGAAGGGGTAAACAATCATATGGGGGTGAATGATCGGCTAAAAACAGAGTGGAGGTGATGGGAATAACACGACCAAGGCTCAGAAGCTGGCGATAAGGCATTCAGAATGGTTATTTACCGGTTCATTATTTAATGATCTTAAACGCTGGGGGAAACATTTGCTCATGACTTATGTTTATTTTTTAACGAGCTTGAACTATGCGCTAAAACTGCTCGTGGAGGGTTTATTTTTTAACGAGCTTGAACCCTGCAGTAACATTGCTCGCAGTGATGGTCATCAAGTCTTTCATTCACCATTAGCATTTTGTTCTTTCAAAGATTGTACTACCTGTTCATTTACTTCATCAAACCGATAAGAAATGAAAACATATGCTTGATAAATGAGTTAAAAACACTAGTATTTTACTTGAATTACGTGCATGGTAAATTAAAAGTGACTTTTACCTCTCATTTTACCATTTGATTTGAATTTGGTTTGTTGGAGCTCTGGAGGTGCTTTTCCCCCTGATTTTCACCAGCGGATTCCAGGAGATTCTATGGACAATTCTCGACGCCGTTTGGACCAGGTAGGAGCTGAACTTGTGCTCTTCAATTGCATGCCTTTCATTTTGGATTCTGATCTTGTTTCCTTGTTCTGCTGAGCCTCTGGGGTTTGAAGAACTCGCCCTGGGACCATCGCACCCTTCCTTAATCGAAAGGTGCGATGCATACTGATATTCCCACTGACTAGTCAGTATGCATCGCTCCCAGTACACTTGATGGGGTGAGATGGGCACAGGGAGGAAAGTTTTTGCATAGTTTCCTCATGGATTTTTGCCTGTTTTTTGCCAAATGAATATCCTAACTCTTCTCTTGTTTGTTTTTCAGAGATTCATCAGAGCAAAATGGTTGTTACATGGCGAGAACATGAGCATGAAGAAGAGGACGCTGTTGCTTTACATGATTCGGGCACGGTAGCTGCATTGCAGAATTGTGGCTTGTTGAAGTTTTTCCGTATCTCTAGCATGAGGCAACAAATCAGTTTGTTGCAATATTTCCTCAATTCCTGGGATCCTATCAACCAGGTGTTCCAAATTAGGGGCAGATCGATCCCCTTGACAGTCGTGGACATCTATTTTCTGACCGGTTTATCGAGGCATGGTGCCCCTCTCTCATTATCGGGCTCCGCCCGTGGGGGTGAGTCCATGAGGGAGTACATTCACTAGCATTGCAGAGAGGGATCTCAGCCGAGTACGGACGGCAAGATCAATATTCGAGATGTCACTGACCAGCCCTTGCGGACCATTCTGTTCACTTTTGCTAGACTGGCTAGTAGTTCTGCTCTTCACATAGCCAATAGATCTTACATGCAGCTTTGGAATGCCTTGAACCGAAGGTGTTCAATTGGTGTGATGCAGTACTCTCTGTGATGAAAGAACAATTGAACAAGGTGAAAAGTGGAAGATCCAAGAACTTTGGTTATGGTTCTATTTTGACCGCTTTCGCCTCGGAGAGAATCCCACTGATGCAGCCGCAATACATTTCACTTGGCCTACCTCCACCGACTGAACCACAGATGCAGAGATGGGTTGATCTCATGTCTCGGCACGTTGGCCAGCCCCAGATTTCTTTTTCTGAGACCTTCTTCGAGTGGTTCGATTGTCAGGAGATGGTTTATGCCAGGTTCCCATATGCTGGTATGGACTTCTGAGGTGACCCGGATTTGGTGCTGTCGGCGGGCAAGCAGTGGGGTGCCATGGGTAATTCTTCTGACCATATCTCTGTTCATTGTTCTTTATAATGTTCTTATGTTTTTTTATCAAGACTAATCAAAACTCATGTGCTGATGCAAACATTGGACCAGTTCGACCGGCAGTATGCCGCAGAGACCCAACAGCTGCTCCAGTAGGAGAGGCTGTTGGGAGAGCCATCCTTCGTGACCTTGATGTGGTCAAGACTCTTTCAGCATTACAGGACCAGATCGAGGGTCTTACCCTTGGTATCTCGGATGTGAGGACCGATGAGCTGCCTCTGCGGTTGTAGCGACATACTATTGGAGTGCTGAGTCAATGGACTAGGCTCTTACGCATGATTGCACAGGCGGTGACTTGTTATCACCAGCATCATTAGACTAGGGTGCCCCCTAGCATTTTGAGTATTGGGTCATTTGACCGATTTTGTCTGGGTTACAGAACATTATGTACAGACTATAAACAGTTATGAAATATATTTTTGATTTTCAGAGCTTTATTACGGTTAAGTTACATGATCCTGCTGCATATATTGATGTGATGCTTCTTTTTATAAATGTCGCAAATGTCTATCTAACACATAATTTGCCAATGAGTCCGTTAATGTGTTTAAACTTTTGGAAATATGTTCATATTGGATGAAATTGAACTGTCTTTCCAAAATTTTAACCCTTAGGAACATGCGATAGATAGCTGGATTTCGTACAGAATAGATGTCGGTGAGTTGTAGAATGACGAGTTGTGAGTCTAGCCTGATGATAATTCGGCATATGCCATGTGTGATGGCATCAGAAAGGAGTTCTATCAATGCACTATACTCAGCGATATTGTTCGTAGACTGACCAATACACACTCCTCTGAAACTTACTAACTCGCCGCTGGGATTGGAAATGGCCCATGCCGCAGAAGACAGGTTCCGCGAACTACGACTTGCTCCGTCGGCATGTCCAAAAAATGAAAAAAATGGATTACTTAACCAAACTAAATGCTCTTGGTGAAAACAAAAATGTAACAAAAGCATGAGGATTACTATGCGAAATCAAGCATAGTAACGCTTGAGGTACAGCCCGTTGCAAGGTTGTGCCAGTGGAATCCCATCATAGTCCATCAACTCGTAGGCTCCTTTTGGTAATACTCATTTAAAAATATAGGGACCCATCCATAATGATTTGAATTTCCCTACTCCCAACTTATCGGATTCCTGGTCATAAAGTACGACCAGGTCACCTTCTGAGAAGATGCGAGGTTTGACATTCTTGTCGAACTGTGCTTTGACTCGCTTCTTATGAGCTTCGTTAGCCGAAGCTGCATCACGACGGGTTTCATCCAAATGGATTAGTTCCAAGAAACAAGCCTCTTCTTCTAAGGTTCTAGGGAGAAGGTCAAGTGCGAGTTTGAGGGATGAGATTTCACATTGAACCGGTAAGATTGCTTCCAGACCATACACCAATTGAAAAGGTGTGAATCCGGTTGCATTTCTTACCGATGTCCAGTCTGCCCACAAGGCCGAGTATATGATTAGGTGCCAATCCTGTTTGTGGACTTTGATCATCCTTTGCAGCATGCGCTTTAGGACTTTTTTGATTGCCTCAACTTGTCTGTTAGCTTGCGGATAGTATGGAGTAGAGCTGTCATGGGACAGTCCTAATTTGGCAGCCAACTCAACCATCATGTGATTGCAAAAATGCAATCCATGATCTGTGACTATGGCCTGTGGAACGCCGAATCTGGAGACTACGTGATTAAAAAAAAATGGTAGCCGTTTCGTCGTTGTTGTTTAATGTAGGCATCACCTCGGCCCATTTGGTAAAATAGTCTACCACGACTATTATGTACCCATGCCCCCCGACCGAGGTGGGGTTACATGTCATGAAATCTATGCCCCATTTGGCGAATGGCCCAACAGCTACTACTGGTTGTAGCGGTGCGGGTGGTCTTCTAGTTTTGCTATCGAAAATTTGGCAAGCATGACAACTTCTAACTACGGTAATGCAATCTTTGAACATTGTTGGCCAGAAGTATCCTGCTCGCAAAAAATTTTGCGCCGTAGCATAACCAGATTGATGCCCCCCACATGCGCCTGAATGACAGCCATTCATGACTTTTTCAGCCTCCTCAAGGGTGAGGCACCTCCGCAGAACTGTATCGATACCATGACGGTAAAGAGTATCACCGACGATCACGTAGTCTTTTGCTTGTTATCGAATACGTCGTTGTTCGGAGCATGAGGTATTAGACCTATAAGTTTGTGTCTGGAGATAAATGATTATATCTCCGTACCATAGATCGCTTAAAGATATCAGAAACAATTTTTCATCCACAATTTCTTCTTCAGATGTTGCATTGTTGGACGACGATGGGAGATTGCATAGTAACTCCGCGAATACCAGGGATTTCTTTGATTTGGATTTTTTGAATTCCAAATCAAACTCTTGTAGAATTGCTATCCATTTTGAATATTTGCCCCCTAGCAACTGTCGCGACAATATATAAGTCATGGGGTTGCAATTTGATAAAATGGTAGTTTTCTTGAAGAGGACGTAGTGTCAAAATCTCTGTATTGCTTGAACAGCCGTGAGGGCGAGCTTTTCAATGTAGGAGTATTTCATTTCCGTATAATTTAATTTTCGGCTTAAATAATATATAGGATGTTCAATTCCATTGTCTTCTTGAACTAAAACCATTGCTATGGTCGTATCTTCTGCAGCCAGATACATGTTAAAGTCTTTTTGATAATAAGGAGCATACATTAATGATGCTTGTATTAGAGATTTCTTTAAAGCATCAAAGGAGGCTTGCGCGACCTGGTCCCAAATGAAGGTTACTTCCTTTTTCAATAGATGAGTATAACCTTTAGCTAGTTTGGCGTAATTTGGAATGAACCTCCTGAGGAAATTTTCTTTCCCTTGGAGTTTTTGAATCTGAAGCAAGTTTGAAGGTGGAGGCAAATCGATGATTGCCTGAACCTTGCAAGGGTCGAGACGAATCCCATCCTTTGAGACTACAAAGCTAATTAAACGACCAGAACTTACACAAAAAGCACAGTTGCGCGGATTGAGTCATATTTTGTAATGTCAGCAATGTAGAAATATCGCTCTCAAATGGTGCAGATGATCGATCCGCTTTCGCGAATGAGTTTGGAGATCATCGAGATAAGGTTGAACGATGTTTTTGATGTCATGGAAAGCATAGTTCATTGCTCTCTGAAAAGTTGCCCCTACGTTCTTCAAACCAAAGGGTAGCTTGCGATATGCGAATGTGCCCCACGGACAAATGAATGCAGTCTTTGACTGGTCCTGTGGGCGGATATTTATTTGATGATACCTGGAAAATCCATCCATAAATGAGAAGATTTCGCATCCGACGCATTCATCAATTATCTGGTCGATAAAGGGTGTAGGGTAGTTGTCTTTTGGACAAGCTTGATTTACATCCCTGTAATTGACGCACACTCTAATCGTTCCTTGTTTTTTCATCACAGGAACAATATTCGATACCTAATCGGTTAGAGGAACGGGGTAAATGAAACCAGCATGGAGGAGTTTTTCAACTTCTGCCTTGATGGAAACGACTTTCTTGGGGTGCACCTGCCTTAGCCGTTGTCCCACCGGTTTGACATCTGGATACATCTTAATTTCGTGTTCAACTATGCTCGAGTCGATACCTGGAATTTCATCATATTACCAAGCAAATACATCTCTAAGCTCGCGAAATAGAGTGCTATATATTTCCAGTTCTGAAGAAGAACAAGATTTGCCAACATGAATATTCTCTACAACATCTGTTTTGGTTGAGATATTTATGGAAGTAGTCTCTTCGATATTGGATAGGTTTCTCTCGGAATCCACCGTATTTATAGTATTTGTCATAAAGTCAAATACTGAAGGATGGTGTAGGTCGCCGAAATTATCTTCTTCCTAGTTCAGAAGATGGGAATGATGGTGGTATTCTTCCCATGGTGCCCCATCAATCATCATCGATTGAATGATTCCTTCGTCTGTAGAGTGTACTTGCGACCAAGGATCTGAAAGGGTGCCATGTTCCTTAGACCTATCTATCCAAACGCTCGATGAGCGTTGATGCAGGTTTACCTACCATGCTGAAAACATTGATTGCTATAATATTTCCAGTGCGGTTAGAGGCAAAACTTGCGAATGATCCATTTTAACATCATTTTCAGACATCTTTTGAATGGAAGATATCATATTGCAGGTTCCTACATTAGCCACTTCCACCAAATTCGTAGGAGGCGGTAGGGTAAAAGTTCCCATTAACGTAGGGTCTTTTAGTAGGCCTACTCCGATATTATGAAGCATGCTAGGGCTTCCATGGATCATCAGAATGCTTCCCGTAACTTGTGAACTGTTGGGGAAAAAAGTTTGTTGGTCGATGATTGTAATTCCTCCTTGGGAAGGAAATGCAATTTTCCTAAAGTAGGTTGACACAACGGCTGCCATGGCATATATCCAGGGTCTTCCCAGTAGGATGTTGTAATGAGATTTCCGTCGATGACTTCAACATCGATTTCTATTGTTTTGCCCCCCAGTTCGACTTGCAAGTTACTTAGTATTCCATACGGGGTGTATGTTCGTCCATCAAATGCTTTCAATGCCGTTGATGATCGCGACAAGGATGGAGACCCTAGAGTTTTCCAGCAACTCATCGAAATGATACATGTGGATGCCCCCTCATCAATAATTGTTCTATGAACAATTTTGTTGAGGGCTTTCACTTGAATGAGGAAAGCTAGTTGAGCTGGTAACTGAGGGTCGTATCCTTTGTGATTGAAAGATACAAGATTGGAATCCATTAGGTCAATCCCACCTATTGTTGATAATAAAGCCTGCTTTTGGGAGGGGCAATTTTGCAGTACCTCAAGAGTCGACATCGTGAATGGCGATTGAGCTAAATCCTCCACTATATTATAGTGTTGTGCTGCTCGGGCACGAGGATTAAACGTCGATTTGTGTACTACTCCCTTTGGCAATTTTATTGTTAATTCAGGAATGATGGGTGGCACGACTTCGGTTGAAGTTGTTGTTGAACTACTAGGTTGATCATTATCCTTGTTGTTCAACATCTGTGGATTCTCGTAATCTTTACTCCTTGTCATTATTAGAGCATCATTTAGTTGCTTTGAAACTGACAACATTAGTACTTGGGACAGGGAAGCATTTTCGCTAGCAACTAGATTTGTTCCTGGGTTTGGAAACGTATCTGTCAATACAGCCGAGGTTTTCAAACTTTTGAAGATTTTCTAAGTTCTTCTTTATATGGATAGTCTCTGGTCCAGTGATCCTCGTCACATATATGACATGGAGCTTTTGGTTTCCCATTCCCAGAAGGTTTTGCAGAAGATTTTCTAGGAGATGAGTCCTCCTGGTTTTTCTTCTTCCCTTGTTTTTCCTTCTTGCCTCCTGGCTGCTTGGGTTCTTTGCCTTTGTTTGTTGACACGACATTTACTTCCGAGTCTAGAAGTTCCTAATTTGCATTTTGACTCGAAACCTTGCGGGCCTTTTTCGATGTAGCCTTCGCGGTTTTAGTGCTTGTCGTACCTATAAAACCATCACTAGCATGAGAGTCTTTGTTTGATTTAGGAGGCAGAGGAACGGAAAAATCTGGTCTAGGAGCATCAAGGATTTTATCATAGAGAGTGCTAGGCTGAGTATAGATCAAGTCTAGATATTGTGCACGAGCAATAACTTGCTCTTCAGTGATGACTCCTCCCTTTGCCACATCTTCTGTAATAGTGGGTAATAGCGACTTCATAAACCATTCAACCAATAGCTGATCAGGAACATATGTTTTTACCATTCTATGACGACGTCGCCACTCATGAATATGATCAGATATGTGAGTGGTTGTCGTTTGTTTGAAATTGGTAAGTAGCTCAGTTCCTGTTTCGTACCTGATAGGTAACTAAAAATGGGTTAAAAAGGTTGTGGCTAGGGTACTGAAGTTATCAAATGAAGCTCTAGGCAGTTCGATATACCACTTTGCTGCTGGACCAGTTAACGTACGCTGAAAGAGGTGAAGCCGAATCAAATCATCATTGAGAGTGTTTGATGAACACCATAGATGAAAGGTCATCACATGATTCGATGGGTCTTCGCCCAGATTTCCATTAAAATTAGGAATATCCGACGGAAGTTTATGCGGAATCGCCGGCCACCAAGGGGCATAAGCAATTGGATCGTTTGTTAGTCGACTCAGATCCAGTAACTCTAAAGTTGCCACGAAAGGCAACTGTTGATTTAGGCTTGGTTGAGCATACGCAGGATAAGACGGAATTGTTTGAGCAGTCGGTCTTTGCATACCAGCATAATGCATTTGATGTTGGTAGCTTTGGTAAGGTTGATGGGCACAACCATTATGATATGGTTGATACGGCTACCAATTACTTGCAAAGACTTGTTGCTCATATCCTTGGTAAGCCTGCCGGAATTGCGGTTATTTGTATTGCACCAACCATGGTTGTGAAGCCATGGGCTATTGTCCAGTACTGACTGTTTGACCAAGATGGGGATTGGTGTTCCCCGTTTAAACCTGTGCCATCTCACTAGTTGGTGATTGTGGTTGTGTCGGAGGTACAAGAGATTGTTGCATCGCAACCTGCGAAACTTGAGGTTGGCATACAATTGGTGATGCTTGAACTTGCGATGCTGCCACAATAGCCGGCGTAGTGGGGATGTTTGTCATAGGTAGATTTTGTTGTATTGAGCATACAACTCTTGGTTGTTGAGATAGAATTGGCACCCAACCGCTAGTTGTGATTCCAGCATAACCCAAATTTTGTTGTGAACTCACGCATGGTTGTCCTTCCGAGGAAGACAATGAAAGGGTATACGGCCCTCCATATGACGGTAATCCAATACTCAAAGGAATGTTTTGCCTTTGGGGACCAGTTTGCCCAAATTGACCTTGTGACGGATCAATTTGTTGAGAATCAACATAAGAGATTCCAGATATAATCCCGGACTAACAAATGGGAACAGTCCATACTGTCGAAATAACCCTTGGATGGACTCCATCCAGCGATTGAAAGCTCGTTGGGACAGATGGCACACTGGCGAACATCGTCGGAATAGCAGAAGGAGCTTCTGCTGTTGCTGTGTCAGGTGACACAGTCCTTGATGTTGACGGTTGTTCAGACATATTAAGCCTATCCAACAGATTCCTCAACGATTCTTTAGGAACTTCCAAGGGTGGGTGAATATTTTCTGATGAAGAAGGATAAAGGGCAATCCCAGCTCCAAGTTGCATTGGAGTGCTAGATGGAGGATCTTCCACAATCTCTTCTATGGCAATCAATCCAGGAGGAAGAGGCAGACTGTCAGGTCCGTAAAATATTTCTGGTGCCGAAGAAGATGTAAGTTGTGCAGCAGCAGATGGTTGGGGAGTAACACCTTCCGAATCGGCTGTAGACGGAGCCAGTTCAGGAATAGAAGTGTTAACCGTCACACTAGGATCCGTTGTAATGTCCTTTTGCTGTTGCGGAATTTCTCCTGTAGAGGCAGGGATACCAGAAATGTTCGGAGTAACCAGAGTCTCTGAGGATGTCGGAGTGCTTGCTCTAACCAACCTAGAGGACTTTGATCTAGCTAAATGAGTTCGCTTTGTCTAGAATGGTTTCGCTTCTGGAGTCAATGACGGTTGACTCGTAAGTCTCCACGAACGATGAGGTTTTGATTGAATTTCTTCCATGATTGAGGATTACTTGATCAACTCAAAATAAAAAGCGAAAAATCTTTTTCGAATTAAATTAATTTTAGACGCTTTGACACAACTTGTTTTTTCAATTTTAAAGAGTCGAGAAAAAACAAAAGATGACTCTAGTCGCCTTCGATTTTTATTGAGCTTGAAGTGACAAGTGCTCAGAGGACCTTTTCCTTTAAGGAGTCTGAAAAGGAGCAAAATGGACTTCTCTGGAGATCTAGGCAGAGAGGATTACCAAACTAATTGCAAAACTGCAGAATACTTTTTACGGTACGACAGTCAATCTTCCCAAATGATGTGTTCAGTGCATTGCGATCGATAGGGCGGTAGACACGGATTCCTAAGGATAAAGGATGTAGCCTATTGTGGTCTCCCAATATATACTCGACGGTACATGGGAGCACAAGTCCGTACTGGCACTTGCCGTCTCAGAGTGGAGGAATCACCCAAACAACACTGAAAACAACAGTTACCAAGCTGTTGAAATGCAAATGCACATGCATTTATTTGTTTTCAGCCTTCTTAATGTATGAATGATGTTAAGAAAGCTATGTGAAAATCTGAATTACTTTTAAAGTGACAATACTCAACAAAATTCTTTTTCAAAATGAAGTGAAGGCAGGAGGGACACTTTGCGATTTTGAAATGAAAATTGCTTTTTGACACTTTAAAACTACTAATTCAAATCCTATGCAATAGTAACTGTATAATCAACTATCATAAACAATGGGATTGTCTTCTAAAACTGAAAACGACAACTACAACACTTTCAGATCCAGAAATGACAGTTCGACTATGCTACTTTTTGTAAAAGAGAACTGAAAATGACGCACAATACATAAAAAACACTTACAGTTCTTTGCACTAAGGAGGCGGAATAATGCAAGAGAAGGGGGTTTTCACAGAAATACACTGAATATAGACAGCAAAACTCCTGAATAGGACTGAAAACAGTGAGAAGAAACCACAGTCTGAGGGTAAAGTTAACCCTCCCTGACCATCGCACCTATTACATAGTGAAACCAGTATGCAGCACAGCTACTACACTCGGGAAGTACGATGCATATAGACTGCCTTGAAGGTAGGGTGCGATGGTACCAGTGTGAGACTTCAAACAGGTTTTCACTCACAGTTTGCAATTCAGTTCAGGTATTTAGGCCGAGTAAGTAATGTTCAGTGTATGTAAAACACAAGGGTGATCTAAAAAGGTTACTAGATCCACCACTTAGGGCAATTAGATTGCTTGCAGATCTATTGTTTAATTCATAAACAAAACCAGGAGATAGACTGAAGCAACATTGATCTACTTTGTATATGTATAACAAATGCAGTTCAAAGGCTAGCTGGGTTGACTTCAGGCTTCGTCTGTAAGTTTATAAAAGAAACAAAGATAGATAGGCTAACAAACAATCTAGTCACTCCCCAGTGGAGTCGCCATTTTGTTACCGGGAATAGTGTCCACTCAGATGCTGCTATTCCCACTAAGATGGGTAGCTATCTTAGAAACAAACAAGTAAAGTCTACTATCATTTTCGTTTATGAAAATAGACAAGAGGAGAACCAAGAAGACCAACCTTGGTCTTGCGCTTGATTTCCTCTCCTTCTTGATAGAGCTTCGCCACTTCTTCTTCGTCTGCCCAGCTTCAAAAGAACCTGTGGAATCACAGCAACATACTACTATCGAAGGAACAAAGATCTATATTCATAAATAACACGGGACCATATGTGTGTTAACCATATAAATGCATATATAAACAAGTACACAAGAATATGGAAGAAAACAAGAATAGCTTTATTAATATGAAAAGTAGCAAGAGGATTACAACCATATGTTCTGACCCAGCATCATCCTCTAGCTATGAAGCCCTTATTCACCTCAAGCAAAGCATAGATCACCCAAAACTATGAATGTACACCAGAAAACCAATAACACTTCTCTATAAGATACAAAATTCCAGCCTCTGGATCTCTGCGATGAGGGATCCATATATAGATGATTACAGAGAGGTGAGTCATCTTCTAGGATCTTGATTAGTGTCCTCTCTCTGATAGTTCCTACTTCCACTTGG
>APFE030765219.1:0-23783 GCA_000404065.3 Pinus taeda
TATTTTCTACAACCTATCAACCTATCTCTTCTACAAGGTGAAAGTGTAATCAAAGAGAGACCAAAGAAAATTTTTCATTCACCTGCTAGAGATGATAATAATTTATTCAAAGAGCTATTTTTTAGGAAAAGAAATAGAGAGCCAAAACACATACTTGTTTTAGGAAAAAACTATGGAAGATCGACCTCACAGAAAAAATGGTAGTAAATATAGAGCTTTTAAACCTGTCTTGGTGGTTCGGAAGGGTTGTTGACAAAAGTGCCTCACCTGTTAGTGCTACACGATACTCCCCAACCATATTGGAGTTAATGTGTGCACTCACTAATGCTCCTCAAAGCATGGATTATTTGTCTGCTCAAAAGTTTCCCAAATCGTTGAACACTAAATATTTAGAGCACCACTTGAAATTTTAAATTTTCCGACAAAAATGTTTGAAAAGTCTCCATCTTAATATTTTTTTTAATGTTCATTTGCCAATAGTTCCATTAATTGGCGATTTTATTTTATTAATACAAACCATATAATATCAGCTCACATTTGCATCCTATAAATTATATAAACTCGCATTTGCATCCTATAAACTATTCACCTTAAAGGCACTGGGAGGTGGTTTTGTACCATGTGCATAGTTTATATTATTACTAAACCTTAAAAACCACTCGTATGCCCTAGGATGATAATGGTGTTTCTTCTTAGATGATGTCGAAGGCCCCAACAAAAGCCATCCTTGTTGGGCAAATCCTCGCATTAACACCCATACAACATCCATATACCAATGGTTTATAATGATGGCTAATAGTTCTCCCCATCACCTAATTGTGTAAAAAGCCCCAACTAACCTAGATTCCATGTCAAACATGTCCTTCATATTAACATATTATCCTACATTATCCATTAGCTCATGGAGATGGAGGGTTCAAGGACTGTCACTTGATAGTTGGGGAATATAGTCCATCAAGAGGTAAAATGTTGGGCTAATTGTACTAAGGACACTTCAAGGTCAGCCAACGCTAATGCAATGTATTAGTCGTTTTTACATCGACCTATCAAAATGTCACAATATTAGGTAGTAGAAATTAGTAATTAGGACACTATTCACCAACAAGAAACCTTGATATGGATAGAGTAATAATTATGGACCCGGGGATACCGCATGTCAATTGTGTGATAGTTTATTTGACATGCTAACATCTCATTATGATGTGGCACCAATGTGGGTCTAGATGACATGGCATACAAATGTGGAAAGTGATGTGAAATGTTGACATGGCAATGGAAGGCTGACTTGGCAGCGAGGTGATTTCTAGGTGGTAACTATATAGCAAAAATATGGATGTTGGGCTTTTGGATGTTAATATATCAGCTAATTAGTGTCAATGGCACTCTTTAGCCTCTTCTGAGGGCCTGATGACTTGATAGCCCAACCATTGGCCTTTCAAGATATCGGTTATTGAGACACTAGGGCTTCAATATACAAGCTTGTCTATATGTTAGGTGTCGAGTATCGAGACAGTAAGTATGTATATAGCATTAAGTAAAATCATGTGTTTCGTGTGAATTTGGGCAAGCTTGGAAGTCGGGTTGCACACTGCTACAAGTTTCCTTATTTTTCTACAAGAAACAGTCTAATGTGAAGGTAAATATGCTAAATGTGATATTGGATGGCAATGATGCTAAGGAGAAGTTGGAAAATTGAAAAGTGCACCTATCCAATGCATCAAAACAACTTGTGGTAGGGTTAAGCTAACAAAATGCAAGTTTTTAGTGTTCCTTGTAGTTTCAAAATAGAGTAGCGTGTAAGAAACAATGAATAATACATAATGAACAAAAAAATGAAAATAGTAATGGAAATGAACTAAATTCAAAGTAAAAATTATATATAACTAATGTAACAATGCTACAACTATCATGAACAAATGTTAAGATAATCTACAAGAAACAATTGCTCATAAACTATCTAAATAAATGTGCATGAAAATAATGTTCATAAATATTTTGTAGACATAAACAAATGTGTGAACGGAAACGATACAAGAGGTATATCAACCACCTAGGTTGGGCCTTAACACAAGGAATCTTAAAAACCTTAGAAGAAAGCTAAACTAAGAGCTGAAATCAAATGCCTGGAATCTAAACCTCTCACATTATTCACATGCTTTCCTATTATTCTCTTCTAATCCTATTATTCTTCTCAAGCCTATTATTTGTACATGTGTATATGAGGAAAACTCCTTGAGTGGAGGACTGCTTTCCCTCCAAAAATCAATAAAAACCTATATCTTGTTTCCTGGATCACCACGTAGTAGTAGGAAGGAGGATTTAATATCCTTAGGAAGTCATTTTCGGTTTATTTTGTACAAGGTGGTAGGCACCACAAATATCTCTAGATGATTCTCCTTGAAATTTGTGTAGAATCCCTTCAAACATTACACAATAGTCATGTTAAGCACATAAAGTATGAAAAATATCTTGGACTCCCATAAGAACCCATTAAGCTAGGAAAGTATTATTAAGTGAACAAAGTTAGGTTCAATATAACCTTTATGTGCCTAGAAAAACCTTATGGGAGACTCATCACATATAATTGAGAAGACAAATTTTGAATTTATCAATTATTATGCAATTTAATAAATTGTATACTTAAATTCTAATTTTAAAATTTAAATATAATCCTAGTGCATTATGTATGGCATAAGAAAATAATATAAAGTGTTATTAACCAATTTCCATCCTTATATTTATTTGTAGTCATAATTATGTTTTTGACCCTTTTTTATATCTTGGCCCCTTCATTTTGAGTTTGTTGGAGCATGAAGATTGGTTCAACACTAGTTATATGCCTCCTCCATTCGTTCTTAGTGTATTGCTTGGCGTTGAGAGCGTCATATTAGTATTTTCCAACCAAGATCTATACTTAGTGTTTTGTTTGGAATTGAGAGTGTCAGACTAGCCATTTCTAACGAGCATCAATATATTTTTTCCAGAATATTTCATTCCCTAAAATATTTGATCAATGCTTTATCATCATGCCTTGGTAAGGGGTGAGTTGTTGGAGAAGTTTCCTAACTTCTCTTCACCCTAAGCATCCAAAACCATTCCCTTAGGGCGGCCAAAAGGCCTATTTATTCTCATCTCACCTAAGGGGTCAAGGCATTTTTGAAACTATAAAGCTTCAACTATAGATCATTATCAATTTTATAGTGAAACAACGAAATTCAGGAAGACCAGGCTGTTAAGCTTGAGGATAGGTCATCTCATGTGTGGGAGATAGATATTTATGTGTGCTACATTTTGAATAATGAATATTTATTCTCTTTCCATAATGTTATTGGTATTATTGTTCAATTTATATAGTTTTCATGTTGTGTATGCTAGTTTTGGATCATCAAGATTTGTTATTCTAACATTATTGTAGGAAGGTTTATGGGTTGGTATTATTTTCTATTAGTTATTCTATGAAGATATCTAGGATATTGGAGATTTGGAGTGTTTTTCAACATTTCCCCAAGTTAGCTATAGTAGTGGAGACTAGGATGAACATTAAATTGAGCAAGTCACATCCTCCTTGTCTACCAATTCTGTTTGCATAACTTATTTAGAAATTGTTTGAATAAATTTCTTGTCTCTTGCCTACACGCTTACATTATCTAGTGATATCTAGGGGAAATATCATAGAGAAACAACTCCTTATGGGATAATAGAATTGGTTCTTTCAATAATAGTTGAACTACTAACCTCCTTCTTACCAAACGAGAGCTCTAACCAATTGAGCTATGAAAGCACAACCATAAGGAGGTAAATTTGATAGGAGTGCATGATGTATCGTCTATCAGTCTATGTCAGATTAACTGAGAGATGTTTTGAATGGATGTTTTCTGCATGATATGGTGAAGCACAATTAGCATATGAATGGATTATAAGAAACAACCAACAAGGAGTGGAAATGGCCAACACAGGCTGTAACTTTTTCCTCAACACATAAAAGAATGAAACAAACATGACTTGGAAGTATGATAAATGAGCACTATGTGATATACTGAAACAATAGAGGCATTAAATCATTCTCCATATTGCTCGAAAGATAACCAAATAGAGCTATAGACAGACTCCTATATATGGTATGACTCCTACACAAGGTAAAACCTAATTGTGAGATAATGACTTAGACATGTACCATGTTTAAGGGAAATACACCTAAAAATTTTATTATGCATAATAAGAAAAATAAATTATTCCCATTCCCTTTTATATTTTTAGTCTCCTTCCTAGTTTAATGAGCACAAAATAAAATACAAGTAAGCTCAATAGGTTCCTCTTTTCGTAAGTTCTATAGTGTTGCTGAAAAAGAGATAAAAGTACAAGAAAGAGAATCATTCAGACTCGGAAAATGAAATGGTAATTGTGTCTCGAACACTCAATCCTACTGGTGCAACAGTTTTAGAGTCACATTATAAGTGTCCCTCCACATGGGCAACCCTTGAATCTAACCTATCCATGGTGAAGAGTTGGTTCCTCAACATTGTCTTAATGTCTTACAAGGAGATAAAGACATTATACCTCTCAAACTATTTGTTCTTATAAATCAACATCAACAGAGTTTTCATCTTCCAATGAAATTTTCCACTGAGTTCAAATACTTATTGTTTCATCCCCTAGTGTGATCACGGTCTAATCCAAGTAGATACGTCATTCATAACTTTACAATATGAGTGCATTTCCTCTCCATTGCATCTTGGGTTTCAAGCTAGCAAATTTCTCTTCTTGTATCAGGTGGCACAACATTGAAACACATAGTATGATCATCTTGGGTAAAAAGTGTCGTTCTACGCTGGCCTTTCAGGATGTTTCCCCCACCCTGCCTACAAAACATGTGTTTCTTGGGCGATATGAAGGAAATAAAGGGGTTGCACCTATAGCAATTGTTATAACTTACACGAACTGTAAAGTAATAGGAGAATATGCCAACCACAACATCCAAGAGGCTTTGACACACCATAAAAATTCATCACCTAGACTCATCAAACAGAACAAGATACTTGAAGGGATCACCATCTCAACCCCCATTGAAGTGGATACTCCAATGTTAGAACCCACATACCCCAATATAATTAGCCAAAAATAAAGCCACGAGTTTTGTATTAGAGCATAACCATTGGCAGCTTGCTGATTGGGAAGAGGAGGTTGACCTTCCAACTGGTGGTCTAACTCCAAGGGTTCTAGCTTGTTGTTTTGAAAACTTCGAAAGTTAACATCGTTATTCACATGCTACAGCTCACCATGGTAGTTGTTGCTGTTAACGCCAAGCACTAACACCTATTATCGTTCACATGCTAACTACCACAGTCATCTCATCGTGCAGTCAATTCCAAGCCACAGTTAATATAACTCTAACAGTATTATACCCACATCCAGTCACATGCACATGGTTCCCACTGCAGTTCCCTCTATGGTTAGGGACTGCTACGGTTATACTTCGATATCTTCGCTTATTCGCATGGACAATGGTCCCGGCGTGGTTTAGTCCAGCGATCAAGGGAATTTTATAACATTTACAATGTTTTTGTAATGTGATTTCAATGTAAAATAGCCCAAGGGTTTATAACACATAGGTTTTTTTTTTTAATGTCTTTTATGTTTTGATAGGTTTAGAACTTAGGGTTTAGGTCTTTTAGCATAGGTTTAATGGTTTAATACATGGATTTGATAGGTTAGGGTTTAGGATTAGGTTTGGATAGGGTTAATTTTTAAAAATAACATTTAAAATCAAATTGCCACAAGTGACATTCACAGCAATCGTAACATGATGAAGACAGCCAAACCCTATAAAAAGGTTGACAAACCTACACTGACCCTAAATCCTGCAAGGCATATGACAACACATGTCAACGACCAAATCTTGGTGGAACTGACGAAAACCACATGTCAAAAGCTAGGTACAAAACCATATCACCACGAAGGCCATTGAGAGGACATGAACAACCTGAAACATAAACAACACTGTTGAAACTCAACAACACAGGACTGAATTGTTGATGATGACACTGAACCTGTGTAACTAATCTGACGAGATCCTCCTGGATCATTCTCCTTCATGTGGTTGTGATCTGATAATGATCTCTAAGATAATTATTAAGGTATTTCAAAATCATAATGACCTAATGTTACTACAAAATAAATTGATGGTAGAAGGCCTTCCAAATATTAAGGGTGAACACTTTGAATGTAAAGGTTTTGCACTAGGAAAACAACATAGGGAAGAATTTCGTGTGCATGAAAATAGAAGAAAACATGAAATACTTGAACTAGTGCATATTGATGTATGTGGTCCAATGCAAACTAAGTCACTTGGTGGAGCATATTACTTTCTTATATTTATTGATTATAGCACTAGATATACTTGGGTGTACTTTATAAGAAATAAAAGTGATGTGTTTCAATACTTTCAATAAGAAAGAGCCTGCGCAGTGCTTCTCCATAATCGTGATGCTCATCATCGTCATTTTCTTGACTCTCGTCGTCGTGTTCTTGAAAGAGTTTTAGTGCATCCCCATAATCGTCATGTTCCTCCTTGTCGTTTTCTTCAAAGAGCCTGCGTAGTGCAACCCGACAATTGTCATGTTCTGGAAAGTTCCTACGTAGTGCATCCCCATTTTCATCACGTTCCTCATCGTCATGTCCTTGGAGCCTTTGTAGTGAATCCCCATAATTGTCATGTTCCTCATCGTCACGTTCTTTAAAGAGCCTAAGTATTGAATCCCCGTAATCGTCACGTTCCTCGTCGTCATGTTCTTGGAGGAGCTTGCGCAGTGCATCGTCGTCATGTTCTTGAAAGAGCCTGCAGAGAGAATCTTCATCATTGTCATGTTCTTGAAAGATCTTGTGTAGTGCATCCTAATCATCATGTTCTTCAAAGAGCCTCTTTAGTGCGTTTGGCCAATCCTCTATATACCGATACAGGCCGAGGGAAGGTTTTCGAAACAAATTCATGCGCAGGGAAGGTTCTCGAAGCAACATGTCTAGTGCCTCCATTCAATCCTCTCCTCCTTGGACTATTCCTAGTCTCCCTATAATAGTAATAATCTTGAGCAACATAAAATGGGGAAGACGTGGAATGTCTCTTGGCAATAGAATATATAATATTTCCCGTTTATTATCGTTTTAAGTGTAATCTTCCTAATCGTCCGGGCCTTTACTTCTTAGCATAGTTATCAAGTTCGAATTCGAATTCGATACGAAAAAAGACGGCTCTCTAAAATTTAATACGGACAAAATTCGCCAATATACATCTTACACTATTCATCAATATACATCTTACACTATTATTAATAACATTTTTTCTTAAATTTTGAATAATCTAAATTACAAATTTAATTATATTATATAAGTTGCAAATAAAATTAGACATTGATTTTAGTAGACACAATTATTCTTGAATGGAAGTGAATGAGATATGGAAATTAGTAGAAACAACTACTCTTTAGTGGAAGTGAATAAGATACAATGGGGGACAAAACTCTTTAACATTAAAAAAAAGAACCCTTAAAATTGTAAGAAAGAATTATTAAGAAAGAAATTAAAATTTAAAAAAAAAAACAGAAACAAATATTTTATTGTTGAAATAAAAAAAAAAAATAAAAATAAAAAACAAAAACAAAAAAATTGTTTTATTGTGAAAATAAAAATTTAATATAAAAACTATTTATTTAATTTTTATACATATTTTTAGAGAACTTTATTATTTTTAATATAAAAATTAAATAAACAATGTAAAAATTAATAACAAGTCAAATTTACTAACCCATCAAAATAACTTTGATTTAAATAGAAATCTGAATTTTTTTAATCATTAATCACAAGAGTATTGCGGAACAAACAGGGAAAATTAAGTTTTTAATGGCTCAATAGTTTTAAACATCTATATAAACGGAGAATTACGTTCAACCGTTCAATATCTACAACTGCATGATGAAGCTAAGGCACGAAAAATGGAAAATGGAGTAGGAACGACTTCTTGAAGAACACAAATCAAAGAAAATTTTAAAAATAAATTTGGGAGACTATGTGTTCGTACCGAATTTCAGCGTATTAATGGCCGAATCAGACCGAATTGCTGAATTTTTGAATTCTTCAACCCGATTCGGCCGAATTTGGTAACTATGCATTTTAGTGACGCCAACATTATTCCGACACGTTGCATTTTCAATACATCCTACTCTGGTTCGACACTAGATTTCCAAATAGTGTACACATCGATCACACACAAGACTCAATCATATCAGTTTATATTGGAGTCTGTTAAATCTTTCAGCCACAAAATAAACCAATATACAACATAAATTATAGATAAATACACAGATTAATTGTAAGATGGCAAACACATAATATGAACATAAAGATTTCCATGGTTCAGCTAAATTTGGGCTACATCCACCAAGCAACGATATCGGTTCTTCTTTCTATTTATAAAATTGGAGATTACAGTCTTGCAGACTTACAACCCTCTTGACACACCTTTAGAAAAGAAAAAAAATCAATTCGCCCAGGTGTATATGCCCTCTATTCACTCGTTTACAAAACTAAATAGTAAATGCTCTCCTATCAGTAATCCAACTGAATTGACACATACACAATTGAATCCAGATAGATTGGATCTGAATTTAGATGACTAAAGTTCAAATTTGGGGGCTTGTTTTCACATGTTTAAACAATCTCTACCTTGACAACAATTTACCTACTGAATTGACACATACACAATTGAATCCAGATAGATAGGATCTGAATTTAGATGACTAAAGCTCAAATTTAGCGGTTCGTTGTCACATGTTTCAACAATATCCACCTTAACAACAATTGACCTCATACCTTTCTCTTTGTTTTATTCTATCATCTTTTCTTCAAGCCAAGAGAAGCGAAGCTCCAACGTAGCTTCTCTAACACCACTAGTTTCATGAGCATGTCTTCATAATTATTTCGAGTGTGAACTTTCTCAAGAACCACTCCACCTTCATCAATCATTTAGTTCTCATGTATATATGAACGTATTTTCTCCGTCAATACTCCTCAGACGATAAAATTCAATACTCCTTAGTCACTTTCCTTCCTACCTACCTTTAAACACTTAACAACTAGTTGTTTTAAATTTGGTAACTTGGCAAGATGGCATATCTTTAATTGATTTTATCTAGAGAAATAGGGCCCCTATGAAATGACCTCAATTTCAATTATAATCAGCGAGAACGTCTGCATGAAGTGTGCTTGTGTGCTGGTAAGAGAGGGCTAAAGAAACTGGGTAAATCCTCAGCGTCCAGTGTTTGGAGTTTGATGTAAATTCCTATAGTGTTTTTTGACTGTGATATAGCAAGATATTTCATAATCTGTGACTAAAAAATGTGCCTGTAGTTTTTTGAATCGAAGTGTGGGCAATGTTTAGTCGTTGTTCAAATGTGTTTTGAAGGCTTCGTTAAATCCGCCTTACGTTTTTTAAATCTAAGTGTGGGCAAGGTTCTATCATTGCTAGAATTTGGTTATTGGATACATTTTTGAACTTTTTGGTTTAACAACATCCATTAGGCCGATTATTTTTAAAATAGTTTTTTGTGAATCTCAAAGATTTTATGGTTATTGCAAAGGTTAAAACTAAGTGAAAAGTAAATTATGGAAGTTCCTTATAATAATTAATGAAGCTATGTATCCATGGTGGTGAATGGTGGAATAATATATACATAGAAAATAATAATAATAATAATAATAAAAGGTGTTGTTAAGCAGTCAGTAAGATTAGCCAAAAAAAAAGTGTTATTACTTGTGATTAAAAAGCCATTAAATTTATTGGTAAAGAAGATGATATTCTTTAGAAATTAAATGTTTTGGTATTTAAGGATTCATAAGTTTAGTACCATGGCTAATGTATTGCTAGAATCTTATTTATGTGACTCAAACAAGCTAGATGGTGAAAACTATGCAAATTGGAAGTTTAAGTTACAGAATTTGATGGAAGGCTACAATATATGGATAATTGTATCTCGAGATGAAGTCAAGCTAGTGCCCCTTCAAGCTAAAAATGTTGCAATTCAAGACTGGGAACAATGAGAAAACAAATCGAAGGTGCTTTTGTGAATTTTCGTTAAGGACAACATTATTCCACACATAAGAGGGTGAAAAACATCCAAGGAGACATGGGACACAACAATGTCATGGGCAACAACAATCAAATGAATGACGAGTTCAATAACAAAGGAAAAAGGAATGGTCCTTGTTAAAATTGGCAACTAGGGACAAACTCCATGTGGGTCATCTTATTAATGGAAACTGAGATTTTTCTTGGATCCCTCTCATTGAGAGGTGTAGGATTGATCTAAATATCATCAGTTTCCGATAAGTATTTATCGAGATATGAATTTATTAGTGTTATGGGAAAATTTGTCAAGGTTGGCCAACAACCAAATAAACCCCACTTGTGCTCAACGTTTTCGTGTAAATAGAGGTGGCCTTCAACTCATTTGAACACAAACTTGGGATCTCTTGATCTCTACTTGTCTTTGGGTTTTAGTAGGAGGAGAGGTCCTAAGGGATAACAATGCCCTAATCTAGAGGGAGTGCCCTAGGCTCTACACTGCCCTAATCAAGAAGCCCTAGATGCAAGAGGAAAGGGAGATCTAGCGTGGTGAAGGAATCCCTAATGCTACCCTATGTAGAAGCCCTAAACGTTTCCCTATGAAGAAGAAGTAACACGCAACCATGGAAATGAAGGCAGAAACCCTAGCCACAGGTCTAAGGAGAAGAGATGCACTAAACCTAGATGCTACCCTACCTAATGGAGATGGCACCTAAACACTATCCTAGAAGAAGTGCTCTACACATGGAATTCCCTTGCTATCATGAAATGAAAATCCCATTTCCTATACGCAATCAGGAAAGGAATACCGTTATTGTCATGGAAGGAATTCTCTCGCACATAAACAGTGTTCTAAATAAGGATGCTCTATCTCTTGTTTGGATTGAGTCATAGTCATGAATGATAGATCCAAGTCTTATGATGAACAGTGTAACATTATAGACAACATAGTATATGACAACAAGATGTATGGTGCAACAATGGTGCAACAGTATGGACAACAAGATGTATGGTGCAACAATGGTGTAGCAGTATGGACAACAAGATGTATGGTGCAGCAGTGTGACAACAATGCTACATGGTGCGGCAATGATACAACAATGGGACACCAAAAGAAAATTGGTGTAGTATAGTGCAGCATATGGTACAACAATGGTCAATGCCATATAGTGCATAATGGGATAGAAATGGTACAATGGTACAACATGGGACAACTAGAATTTAATGCAGCAAATTCATGGTGTTGTTATGGTATGGCAAAGCACAATGGGATAGCCATGACATTGTGCAGCAGTGGCACAATGGGATAGCCATGACATAGTGGAGCAGTGGCACAACGGGACATCCATGACATAGTGCAGTAGTGGCACAACAAGACAGTCATGACATAAGTGTAACAGTGGCACAATGAGATAGCAATGGAATTGTGCAGGAGTGGCACAATGGGATAACAGACATGCACAACATGGTGTAGCATGATGAGGTGAAACATGATGAAGAGATGCAGCACAATGATAAGTGAAGGAGTCACCTTGGAGAATCAGTTGAAGCAACATGTCTTCTGATCTCATGTATCATCTTCTTAGAGATGATCTATGCTCTTATCTAGATAAGTCAAAGTGTTGACCTCTGTTGTAAATGTACTATCTCTCTCTCTCTCTCTGCTGAACTATTGAAGAACATATAAGAAGAACTGATTAAGAGTTTCCCCACATTGGGGTTTGTCCCTCACTAGTGCCACATCTTTTGTCCTCTTGTCTTGGATTGTCTTCTTCGATTTATGTTTATGTTCTATTTGAAGTTTACTTTAACTCTAATGTGAATGCTAATCTGAAAAAGATATTGAGCTAACTATGAAAACGTTAACATGGTATCAGAGATGAGGTGAAGAAAAAGCCCAAGCAAGAGTGGAGGAGCAATAAATGAAGACAGTTCGGAAAGGACAAAAGGATCAATGGATTCCCCATCCGTCTTCAAATTCACCAAGGGTAAAGTCGAAGCAAATTATATCACCATAATGGCACAACGGAAGCTTCTGATGGCCTATCTACATATCACTTCAATGGGAAGTCTGGATCTCAGGGTGAAAGGAATGGAAGATTCCTTGCTTACAATAAGTTCAGCCATTATGTGAATGAGTGTCCAAATGGCAGGGACACATCTCTTAATGAAGATAACAATCATTCCAGGGACATGTTCAATGATGAAAGGAATGACAAATAATGTAGGTCATCAAGGAAACAACCGAATCTTCAAGGAAAGCAAGGAACCCTAGGTATGAAGAATCAAATGTTGTTTCTTATAAGATAAAGAAGCATTGTCTTGTATTGGCCCTCTCCTTCAGATTTTGTGGTAATCTAGTTTATTGATTATAGTGCTTCAAGGCACCTCACCGGATAGAAGGGTGCTCTCTCGAATTTGGTAAGAAACAATTGTGGGATAATACTTGGAGTTGATACCACCTATCCCGGAAAGGGTGTAGGAAATGCTACCCCTCAATTGAATGAGGGTAACTCGATTCATCTACATAATCTATTTTATGTACCTGATCGTAGGAAGAACCTAGTGCCCATTTCAAAAATGGAATTCAAATGCTTCAGGGTGGCATTCATCGATGGAAAATTACATGTTTGAAAATAGAATTTTCAGTGATGCTTTTACTCATGGTTCAAGGTCGGCAATTTCAGCCAAGTTGCAGGATGGTCCAATGGGGACCATGTTATTTGACACATATCATCTATAGCACCGGAGGGCTATTTATTGTGGGTCCCTACCCGATGTGAGTCAGATGGTGACTAGGATGCCTGAATTCAAAATGAACATGAAGTTACATGTCTGAGATGTACTGAAGGAAAATCTTACAAATGGACCATTCCCCTCATGTAACAGGTTCACAGGCTTGGAACAACCTGAGGGGTTTGAGATTCATCACGAATCTCATGTATGTAGGTGGAAGAAAACCCTTTATTTCTTTAAGCAAATCATCCTAGGTTTGATATGAGAGGATTGATAGGTATTAGATGAAGATGAGATTCATTAAGAGTGAAGACGATCCAAACCATTATTTGAAGATTGTGGACGATAGACCTCTCATACTGTCACCTTCTAAGAACAACCTATTGATGATAGGTGCAGGCCCTCTCACTTGCATAAGTAAGAGGGAGCTAGATTCTTGATGTGGAATGGCAAACTGCAAGCCCGTGACCACCTCCAGGATCTTAACTTTAAGAAATTATATGATGATGATGCTGGACCAGATTTGGGAAATGCCTCTGAGTTTCATAAACTCGTTTTGCATTTATGTGCTTGGTGAACTTTCATCTGTACATATGTTTTCCAGTTAGCATAGTGACCTCATATTTGGTTGAGCCTCAATGGATTGGTGCCAAGAATCTTCTGAGATATCTTCAGGGCACAACCTCTCATGGATTGAGATACACTGCTAGAAATATGAAGCTGCATGATTATTCAAATGTTGACTAGGTAGGCATTGTGGAGGATCACTGGAGCACTTCTCAGTGACGGTTCTCTTTGGATTCTGCTTCGATATCAAGGACGGGCAAGAATAAGAAGTATGTTGCTATAAGCACTGCTGAGACTGAATACATAGCTATGAGTATGATCTCATGTGAAGCTGCCTAGTTATGGAAGCTCTTAAGTGAGTTGTTTGTACACATGATAAATACCACTGTGATCCTTTGTGACAACCAAGGGGGAATTCGATTGCTGAGGAATCCCATACTTGATGATTTCTCCAGCAGATAGACATCAGATACTACCTTATCTAGGATATGGTAAGTCGATCGACGAGGAGTTTCCATCAAGTTGAGACTAATGTACAAGTCACAGACACTTTGTCAAAGTCTTGGGGAAAGGTAAAATATGTGACTTTCCCGAATGACTTGGAGTCTTTGAGAGACCTTCGTATAAGGGTCTTGCATGTTTCATGCATTGAGCTCTAGGAGATCTGGGGGCCTTGGGGTACTTACTGGATTAACACACTACCATAGGGCGACTCACCATCCCCTAATGGTGGGTTGTGTATAGGGTGAATAGCTTAGTCTTTCCCTGTGATACCCCGAGGCGACTTTGGGACAAGATGACTCTTTCTCCTGTGAGCCAAGATGATTAGGTCTCCTGTGGGACATGATAATTATTTCTTCTGTCGAGGCATCCTACCCATGTAGTCTGGGACTCATGGGAAGTACCTCTCATCTGATCAATGAGCAGGGAAATATGGTTAGGGACCATAGTAGTACTATCGATGGATGCATCAATGTATCTATCGTACTCCCTATGCTAGGATGACCTCCAACTGATATGGGATCAGTATGAGTGGTTTGAGACACTCTCTTATGATATTGATTTGGGATCAATAAAACTGACTTTAGGTCAGTAAGAGTGATATGACACACTCCCTTTAGATGAAACTGACTTCGGGTCAATAGAGAATGTTATGAGGCATTCTCGATCAATTCTTCTTCTTCATGGTTCAACAGAGTAGAGCTCAGCACAACACAACAAAACAGAGCTCAACAGAGCATAGAAGAGTAGTGTAGGGCACTGATGGCAAAGATAGTACATTCATACATATGGATGAGTAGATGGAGTACTACCTAGTTGAGAGGGAGTGCTATAACTGGAATCTAGGGGCAAACTCCATGTGGGTCATCTTATTAATGGTAGATGATATTTTTCATGGGTCCCTCTCATCGAAAGGTGTAGGATCAATCTAAAGATCATCTAATTCCAATAAGTATTCGTGGAGATATGAATTTATTAGTGTTATGGGACAATTCATCAAGGTTAGTAAACAACCAAATAAACCCCACTTGTGCTCAACGTTTTTGTATAAATAGAGGTGGCCTTCAAGTCATTTCAACACACACTTTGGGATCTCTTCCTCTCTACTTGTCTTTGGGTTTTAGTAGGAGGAGAGATCCTAAGGGATAGCACTGCCCTAATCTAGAGGGATTTCCTTATGCTCTACATTGCCCTGATGAAGAAGTCCTAGATGTAAGGGGAAAGGGAGATCTAGCATGGTGAAGGAAGCCCTAATGCTACCCTATGGAGAAGCCCTATACATTGCCCTATGAAGAAGCAGTAATATGCAACCATGGAAATGACGGTAGAAATCCTAGCCGCAGTTCTAAGGAGAAGAGATGCCCTAAACCTTGTTGATACACTACCTAATTTAGATGGCACCTAAAAATTGTCCTGAAAGAAGTGTTCTACGCATGGAATGCCCTTGTCATCATGGAATGAAAATCCCTTATCCTATATGCAGTCATGAAAGGAATACAGTTTCTATCATGGAAGGAATGCTCTCACACGTAAACACTGAGATAAAGAAGCCACACCTTCAACTATCCTTAACGTTGTTCTAAATAAGGATGCTCTATCTTCTATTTTGATTGAATCACCGTCATGAATGATAGATCCAAGTCTTATTATGAATGTTGTAACATTATAGACAACATACCATATGAAAGAAGCATGTATGGTGCAACAATGGTGTAGCAATATGGAAAACAAGATTTATGGATAGCTAGATGTATGGTGCAAGAGTATCGACAACAACATGTATGGTGTAGTAGTGGGACAACAATGCTACATGGTACTGCAATGATACAACAATGAGACAACAAAGGTAACTTGGTGCAGTATGGTGTAGCATATGGTACAACAATGGGACAACAATGGTCAATGGAATATAGTGCACAATGGGATAGAAATGGTGCAATGGTACAACATGGGACAACTATTATTTAGTGCAACAAATTCATGGTGTTGTTATGGTATGGAAAAGCACATTGGGACAACCATGACATTGTGCAACAATGGCACAATGAGACAACCATGACATAGTGCAACAGTGGCACAACGAGACAACCATGACATAGTGTAGCAGTGGCACAATGGGGCAATCTCGTCAAGTCGTGTAGGATTGATCTAAAGATCATCTGATTCCAATGTGTATTCATGGAGATATGAATTTATATGTGTTATGTGACAATTCGTCAAGGTTGGCCAACAACCAAATTACCTCCATCTATCATCAACGTTTTATTATAAATTGAGAAGGTTTTCAAGTCATTTTGTACACACAATTCACTCTTGATCTCTCTCCACTTGTTTTGGGTTTTGGTGGCAAGAGAGATATAAATAATGAAGCCCTAAATGCAGGAGAAAATGAGATAGTCTGGCCGAAGTTAAGAAGGATTCTATACATTTTCCTAATAGATATATAATGCCCTAACTGTAGTCCAAACTAGGATTTGAAGTTCTTGTTCAGTTGTGCACTAATCTTCCATCAAGGGAGGGCTAATTTTTCCCTAAATGTAGTCTTAAAGGAAGAGTCATAGCCGCAGCCTTGGAGGATCCCTAGCTATTGTAAAACATGCCCTAGCTACAAGCCTTATATGCTATCCTAAAAGGATTAAATCACAGCGAAGAGAGGCTCCTTCACTATCCCAAAAGAAGGGTATTCATCACTCTAAGGAGGCTTCCATACGCGATCAAAGGAAGATCCCAAAGAGCCCTAGCCACAGTCTTCTATTCACAGCTAAGACACTGTCAAAGGGAGCCTAAATGAACCCGTAAAACACAATAATAAAGAGACCCAATACGTAGTCTTAAAGGATGTGTTTTAGGTGTTGTTCAAGTAAGGAGACCTAGCACATCTTAGCACAGTCTTGAAGCCCAGCTGCATTGAAGGGAGAAGTCTCTACAGTTGTCTTGTGAGGAGGACCTATATGTTGTCAAAAGAGGTTCTAACCAACAGTTAAGGAGGGCTCTACTACATAAGCTATAGGATCTATAAACCACTATAGAGGAAGGCTTCACCATTATGATGAGGTCCTAAGCTACAACGATGAGAGACCCCAATCCACTGATGGGAAGAATCCCTAAGAGCATATCGAGATTTGAAGGATCAACATAGTATTTCAATGGAAACATGATGATGAAAGCATTGTGATTGAAACTATTCCTGAGGACTGTTTATAAGGTTGGTAACCTACAGTCATATTATATTAATAAAATTTGTCCTAGACCAAAGTTCAGATCAACACACTCAGATTGAGTCAAGTCCTTGTAGGAATTATACTGTTGCATTTATATTATTTGTTGACTGAAGATCAGAGACCAGACTTGCTGGCGGGCTAGGCCATATGTAGTTGCACCTCGAAGCCATGCATTGGCAACTGTGTGAAGGAAGATGATTGAATGTTGACGCCATATCTCATAAAGCAGTTATAGCTAGTGTAGCAAGTAGTTATCAGTGCTTTTGGGAGTTGTATCGGGTCAAGGTTTGACCATGTTCGGCAGTTTGATGAGAATCCTATTGGTGCCATATGGATGAACTTCAAAAGAAGGTTCTATCTAGTATGACAAACATTGACTTCTCTAGTCAAGGGTTTTCTATAGTTGTCATAAATATCAGTTTTGCATATTTGTATTATCTCTCTGCTCAACTATTGAAGATCATAAGAAGATTTGATGAAGGGTTTCCCCATATTGGGGGTTGTCCCTGGTTGGTGTCACATCTACTGTCCTCTTGTCTTGGATTTCTTTCTGCTATTTATGTTTATGTTCTATCTGCATTTTACTATCATGTTAAATGTGATTTCTAATCTAGAATTGATATTGAGTTAATATGGAAAATGGAAGTAAATTCGCTCTAAGCATAGAAGATACCTAAAATTAACAATAACCCTTTGAGTGCTATTATGGATTGAGTTATGCACCTCTGAAATTGGAATTGGTTCAGGTAGCTAAATAGAAACTTTGACTTTTCTTCCAAGTCTGGGTACTTGTATATGATTTCTGGCACATATGCAAGCCTTGAAAGCATGATAATGCACAAGAATAAACTCCTAATATAAATACCCATTTGATTATAAGGACTTCCCTTACATTCATGTCAGAGTGTCCGCAAGGAAATTTGCAAATATCTCAACAAAAAGAAACAAGCAATCACATTCCATTAAAATACACTTAACTTTACATATGCCCAAAAGCAGAGGAAATAACTAAGCTGGAATCCGATCCAAGAATATGCCCCATATTATCATCCTATGCTTAGTAATACTTACAATGAAATTTGTTGGGTGTGCTTTTAAAGTATGTAAAATAAAAAAGAAAGACTCTAAAGGTAGCCACAACAATCTGAATAGGCAACAACATATCAGTTTACCAAGTCAATCTAATAATGTAGCACATATGGACTCATCTTGATATTGTTGCCTTGAGTTTACTGGTTATTTCACTTATCAAAGTGAAGGATATTCCCTTAAATTATGTGTATACAATGGTCTAGTATCTTGAACAATGAGGAATCATATGAACTTGTTGTTGATTTTATCTCTCTAGAGGTAGCACCGGTGTATTCTAGTTGTGTAAGTGTCATTTAACGAGGTTGCAACTTTTCACATATTACAAAAATACATCAATATATGGAAAGATCATAACAAAACCATACAAATGGAAACTATTTTTCATTGAGAAGAATATATATACCCCTCTCAAGGTCCTACAAGGCAAGGACATGGATTGAAAAGAACATATATACTCTTCTCAAAATATTCTTAGTTCTCTACGTCGCAACTTATCCTCAAGAACTATACAGTTGCGAAGCATTGAAACCCATATACTTGTACTCTGGTTTTCATCATATTATTAGGACAATAAATAACTATACAAACATATGTGTCTTATTGATAAAGTCATTATAACCTTATCAAGGTCTTGAAATTCAAGATCAGTATACCCCTATCAAAGTCTTGCAATGAAAGGGCATCGATTGAGAAGAGTCTATATACTCCACACAAAATATTCCATGTTATCAGAGTTGTAGCTGAGCCTCAACAACGCTACATTGAAGTTTTTTCTCTAGAAATTATGCACCATATAAATATCCCTTGAAAGGGTAAAGCTACAAACAAAATTTTGACCAGGAAATTTTGTAAGAAGCAGGGGAGCGGGTGGTTTTGGTCTGTTTATTAGGGTATCCTTACAGAGTCGATCCTAATTGCTTTCAAGAAATTCGAGAGGCCCGAAGGTAGTGAGAAGAAGTTACAAATTGAGGTGAGCATTATTGGGATGATCTATCGTGTAAATATTGTTCCTCTTAGGGGATTCTATTTTGAGGGTGATCAAATACAGTTGGTGTATGATTACGTGAATAATGGATCTTTGAATGATTTTTTATTCAAAGAACAATAATTTTGTTTTGTATTGGAAGACCCAATTTTGAATTACACTAGGAACAACAAGGGAGGTTGCATACTTTCACTAAGAATGCAGGGATTGCATAATCCATTGTGGTTTCAAGGCAAAAATCATTCTTCTGGATGAAGATTTCGATGCCAAAGTCTCATATTTTGGGTTGGAAAAACTTGTTGACAAGGATTTTAGTCATGTTTTAATGACAATGCATATTATTTGCAGCTATTTCTCTCCTGAATGGATATCTAGGATGCTAATTATAGACAAGGCTAATGCATACAACTTTGGAACTTTTAGAGATAATGGGAAGTCACAAAAATATTGAAACAAACAATGTGGAAGCTGAGGTGTCATATATTGGTTTTTAGGTGTCTAATTTTGATACATATAGGATGAGAGAGTCCTTGATGGATTCAATGAGAATTATTTCGGCCCTCACTTCCCCTTTCATGTATTTAGTATATTCTTGAGTATCTTCTTTGGAAGGTTGGATTATAGATCCCTTGATGTGATCCATGACTTCATTCTCAATGATATTTAGGTCTGTTATTTTCTTCAATGAAATGAAATTTGAAGCCCGAACTAGTTTGTTTCTTTCCTTTGCAAAAGGACATTTTGGTAGTTTCAAAAGAAGTCATATACTTGATTTAATGCTGCTTCTTCCAGCTTTATTCATCCTTTATCTTGATGCTGATGTATCTTGTAGAAGACTATTCCTTGAAAGAATGATGAGAGACAACTTTATTTATGAATCCTTTTGAAGATGAAGACAATATTCTTTGATCTAGCCTTCCTTAGTCTTTGAAAAGCTTCCACTACTCAGATGATAGACGAGTGATGATTTTAGAAATGCTTCTAGGGTTTTGGTATTTCTTTTTTATTTTTCTTTGATTATGATTCTAAGACTCTTGGTAAAGTAGATTCCTTCAATCTATGGTTTTAGATGATCTTGATTTCTCTCTTGGTATTATTTGTCTCACTTTAATCCCTTTCTTGAAACTTGATCCTTGTTAGATTATCCTTTTTGTCCTTAGCACCTTAACTTTGATACCATGTTGAGAAATCTAGGGCATCAATGGTTAAGTGATTTCTCTGCTTATGATAACTGCTTTTTATAGTCTTTTGAATCTTAATTAGAATCTTCTCTTTTCTTGTACTTGTTATTGCGTTTTTTCATCAACACAATTACCATATCATGAACAAATAAAGAGATAAGAGACACAGTATGTAGGCTTGTTAGCGAGGGACAAAACCTCTCACCTTTTGAGAGGAAAACCCAAATGAAATTCTTCTTATAGATCTTCAATTGATGAACACCAAGACCATGACAATAGCCCTTGCCACTAGAGTCCTCCCAAGACCAATTCACTAGCCTCTTTCTGGCACTAATTCTTCTTATTCCTCTTTTCGACTTTCTTGAGAAATTTAGTTTCCTTCTTCTCAACTTCCTTGAGAATCTAGGTCTCCTTAATGTCTCAAGACTACTACTCGACTCCTTCTAACGAGATCTTTTACCCAAACAAGATCACTCTAACATGGCTACAAGTTCGTCGACCTTCTTCTGGCACCTTCATATCTTCTAGATTCGCACATGGGAGGATACATTACCTAAAACAACCCTCTACAAACTTCAATTCCTTTTCTTCTTGCTTTGTTGAGATAGAGACTTCTTGGAGTATGTTTTTCAAACTTTTTTCTAGACTTGCTTGACGGAAAATGATATGCTTCTAAGTGAGGCCAAGTACTTGTATATATACATGTTTTCCCATGTCCTTTAGGTTGACATGAATCAGTCGACTTTTCCTTGGAGAGAACCATCTTCATCTTTTTTATGCTTCCTTTGTTGTAGGCCGATTTCATGAGGGCTAGTGACAAGGTCTTGGAGGATGAATTTGCATAGACAAGTGTGTCCCTTTACAATGTGTAACATGTCTTCATTACATGGCAATGACTCTTTATACTTTTATGACTAGATGACAAAAGGTCCTAAGAGCTCTCAATGGAAATCTATACTAAAATAAAATCTCTTGCTCATGAATCCTCTTATGCAAGAATTACAAAACATGTGTTTCCTCCACCCTGCCTACAAAACATGTGTTTCCTGGGCAATATGAAGGAAATAAAGGGGTTTCTCCTATAGCAATTGTTATAAATTACACGACCTGTAAAGAAATAGGAGAATATGCCAACCACAACATCCAAGAGGCTTTGACACACCATAAAAATTCATCACCTAGACTCATCAAACAGAACAAGCTACTTGAAGGGATCACCATCTCAACCCCCATTGAAGTGGATACTCCAATGTTAGAACCCACATACCCCAATATAATTAGCCAAAAATAAACCCACGAGTTTTGTATTAGAGCATAACCATTGGCAGCTTGCTGATTGGGAAGAGGAGGTTGACCTTCCAACTGGTGGTCTAACTTCAACGGTTCTAGCTTGTTGTTTTGAAAACTTTGACAGTTAACATCGTTATTCACATGCTACAGCTCACCACGGTAGTTGTTGCAGTTAACGCCAAGCACTAACACCTATTGTCGTTCACATGCTAACTACCACAGTGATCTCGTCGTGCGGTCAATGTCAAGCCACAGTTAATATGACTCTCACAGTCTTATACCCACATCCAGTCACATGCACATGGTTCCCACTGCAGTTCCCTCTATGGTTAGGGACCGCTACGGTTATACTCCGATATTTTCGCTTGTTCGCATGGACAACGGTCCCCGCGTGGTTTAGTCCAGCGATAAAGGGAATGTTATAACATTTACAATGTTTTTGTAATGTGATTTCAATGTAAAATAGCCCAAGGGTTTATAACACATAGGTTTTTTGTTTTAATGTGTTTTATGTTTTGATAGGTTTAGAACTTATGGTTTACGTCTTTTAGCATAGGTTTAATGGTTTAATACATGGATTTGATAGGTTAGGGTTTAGGATTAGGTTTGGATAGGGTTAATTTTTAAAAATAACATTTAAAATCAAATTGTCACAAGTGACATTCACAGCAATCGTAACATGATGAAGACAACCAAACCCTATAATAAGGTTAACAAACCTACACTGACCCTAAATCCTACAAGGCATATGACAAGACATGTCAAAGACCAAATCTTGGTGGAACTGACGACAACCACATGTCAAAAGCTAGGTACAAAACCATATCACCATGAAGGCCATTGAGAGGACATGAACAACCTGAAACATAAACAACACTGTTGAAACTCAACAACACAGGACTGAATTGTTGATGATGACACTGAACCTGTGTAACTGATCTGACGAGATCCTTCTGGATCATTCTCCTTCATGTGGTTGTGATCTGATAATGATCTCTAAGATAATTATTAAGGTATTACAAAATCATAATGACCTAATGTTACTACAAAATAAATTGATGGTAGAAGGCCTTCCAAATATTAAGGGTGAACACTTTGAATGTAAAGGTTGTGCACTAGGAAAACAACATAGGGAAGAATTTCCTGTGCATGAAAATAGAAGAAAACATGAAATACTTGAACTAGTGCATATTGATGTATGTGGTCCAATGCAAACTAATTCTAGGAAGAAGTGATAAAAACACCTTTGGGTTTAATAAAATATATATATAATTAGTATTTACTGTTTTAAATTATTAGTGTGATGATATTGGACATGGGTGTGAATTATAAAAAAGTACCATTTCTTTCCATATATAAAAGTGGAGTTTAGAATATTAGTCGAAAATAAAACAAAAAAATTATCATTAAATTAAAAAATTGTAATATTGCTATTAAAATTGAAAAAAACATATTATTTGAAATTAAATATAAATAATTTTAATATTTAAATTTGAATATTATAAAACTAATTTAGTATACATTTCCTTACAACATACTTCAAAGATTAGTTTATTAGTTCATTTGAATATTGAAGTTAATTTATAGTAACACATTTATTTTTTCCAATAGGTAGCTGTCCATTTGAAACATTGGATATCTCTTTACATTCACTCCAAAAAAAAAAAAAGAATTAAATTAAATTGATTTACAATTAAAATAAAATTAAAATAAATGAGAAAAGATAAATAAGGAAAAAAAAATTGTTAAATATTGATCTTCCTTGTTTAAAATATATATGTTTTCATTTATACATCATTTTATTAAAATTTTGAAAAATTTAACTATTTAAATCGTCTTGTTGATTTTATACCATAATCTACTTCAAATTTGAAAAATTCATAAATTAATTTTGAAAAATTGAAATTTATTAACAAATCCTTAAATAAAACTATAACAATAAATAAATACTAATATAAAAATAGAGGAAATACTAAAAAATGGTAATTAATAAGATTTTAGCTATTTCATTTAATAACATTTTACTTTTTTCAGATCATAGGTTAAGCCTTAATGGTTAACCTTTAGTTGGTCAAAACTATATTAATAAATATTAA
>APFE030765237.1:30338-41248 GCA_000404065.3 Pinus taeda
TGCATGAACCATCTGGAGGCGCTCAATACACATCAAACACTCTTCTAGAAGGCTCTAGAAGTGACCACAAGTAACTTTTTTAAGATTAAACTAGCGCCTTTTGACCTTTATAGGGGTATGCACCCATCCTTTGGCTTACAGAGGTACAAGTACGCAGGTACAATGGGTTTGGGATGCGTACACGCAGGCAAGGTAGAGAGAATCTGCGTACCCAGAGATAAACATGTTTTTTAGTGAATTTCTCTCTTTTTTGAAGTTTGACATGAAGAGCAGAGGTATAAGGCTTGACAAGGAGGATAATATGACTATTGATTGAGCCATATTAACTGCAGATAGTCATGGTGAAAAATTTCAGTGTAACAGGAACATCACATCGAACATCAACAACAAGTCCTCCAACTCTTAAAGGATAACCTCGTGTTGGCACAGAATAGAATGAAACAGCAGGCAGATCAACATCGTAATGAAAGAAGTTTTGATGTAGGTGATTGGGTATTCCTATGGCTACAGCCATATAAGAAAATGTCCCTTAGGCAAGCTAAGAAGGATAATAAATTATCACCAAAGTATTATGGTCCGTACAAGGTGTTGCAAAAGATTGGTACTATGGCATACAAATTGGAGCTTCCTGCAGCTTCTCGATTGCACCCAGTTTTTCCATGTTTCATGTTTAATTAAAGAAGGTTATAGGCGACAAGCTCCCAGTTCAAACAATATTGCCAGAACTTGATGAGGAAGGAAAAATTATATTGGAACCGGAAGCAGTCACAGAAACAAGAAATCGGCAGCTACGAAATCGATCAATTTCAGAGTATCTTATCAAGTGGAAGAACTTATCCGCTGAAGATTCCACATGGGAGGATGAGAATTTTATGCAGAATTATCCAGAACTACTCAAGCGTTGAGGACAACACTTTTTTGAAGGAGAGGGGCATGTTGGGTCCCTATAATACTAGTGATTACCCCATTACTATGGTAGTTATACCCCTTATTTATATGGTTGTGCCCCTATTGTCCCCATTTTGTTATTATTGTGCCCCATAGAATCCCTCTATTGTTATTTTTGTGGCTTTATATTATTATTGTTAGGTCGGCTGGGTTATATTGTGACTCCTTAGACTCCTATATATAGAAAGGAGGTTTTGTCATTTGAAAAATCCAAGAATTGTTCATTTATGTAATGTAAAGGAGGTTGCCCCTCGAAGAGGCTGAATTCTAAGGCGTTGATCTATCTTTTCTATCTTTTTCTTGAGCTGGTTACATAACACACTTTTGAGGATTGGTGCAGCTACAGACGCATGATGTAGATAAGATTTGGGAAGCAAGAGCTATGAATAACAGAGAAATATGATGGGCAGGATGATTCGCGCATGCACCTGACCAAGTGGACCAAAGCTTATGGCGAGGAGCCTCAACCATAGTGGGTGCAGTTATTTTATCATTCCCTGGATGTCATCCCAAGGAACTGGTATACTGAAATAGAACTCTGACATGGCACGAGCGAGTGGGATATCTTGCACGAAGGGTTTTTGTTGACATTTCTCTTTGAAGACCAATGGATGGATACTGTGGATGACACATTACAACTAGTAAAGACTACCATTTTTAGAACGCCACTAGAGCTAGAAGAAGTTTTGCAGCCAGACTGGTCGTGACAATTGAGCCAAGTACTAGAATGCTACAATGTACAAGTATAAGATGATGAGGATGACCCGTGCAACATCAATGTTATGGAATATGAAGGGAGTTGTGAAGTGCGCAACCTAGAAATAGAAGATCCAGACATCATGGTGCCATTAAAAATGAAACAAGGAATATCAGAACAGAAGAAGAGTCGAAGTATGCCACGCTTGGGGATTATTGGGACGATGCTACAGTGGAAAAGGTTGTCGAGTTACTCCAAGAATACCGAGATTTATTCTCAACAAAGATAACGGAACTGAAAGGGATTCTAGGAGACTTAGGAGTGATGAAGATAACATTGAAACCAAGTTCGAAGCCAGTTAAGCAGCGACCTTACCGATTAAATCTGAAATACAAAGCCAAGGTCCGCAAAGAGTTGGATAAGATGCCGACAGTAGGAATTATTGAACCAGTCGAGGAATCCAATTGGGTAAGTCCTATGGTGGTGCAGGAAAAGAAACAGAAGGGTGATATTCGCATTTACGTGGATCTCTGGAAGCTCAATGATGCCTATGTTAACGACCCATTCCCAACACCCTTTACAGACAAGGTATTGGAAAATGTGGGAGGGCAGGAAGCCTACTCCTTCATGGACAGATTCTCGGGGTATCACCAGATCAAGATCATGCTGGAAAATAGGAGTAAAACAATGTTCGCTATGGAATGGGGTTGTTTTCATTATACGATGATGCCATTTGGGTTGAAGAACACGCCGATGATATTTTCCCACATTGTGGTAGTTTCATTCAAAGAATTTATACATAATTTTTTAGAGGTTTATCTGGATGACTAGACTATATTTAGATTGGTTAAGAAACATATTACGAGCCTAAGGTTAATGTTGGATACTTTCCACCATCACCAAATTGCGCTGAATTAGAAGAAGTGTACTTTCCTCGTCCCATTCGGGAACCTGCTTGGCCATGTGGTTTGTAAGCGGGGTCTGATGGTGGATCCAGCAAAGATCATTGTTATACTCAATCTGCAAGTGCCGCGAAGTGTCAAACAACTACACACTACATTGGGACAAACGGGCTATTATCATAAGTTCATCAAAAGGTATGCCTAGATCATGGCTCCAATGGAACAATTGCTGAAGAAGGATGCTACTTATTGTTGGAATGAGGAGTGCAACAAGAGTCTAGAAACGCTTAAGGAAAAGATGGCATTTGCTCCTATATTGGTCTTTCTGAAATGGGATATATAATTTCATGTGCATGTCGATGCATTGTGTATCGCATTGGGGGAAATACTTACTCAGCCGAACATAGAGGGAATCGATCACCTGATTGCGTTCGCAAGCCGCCGGTTGTCCAAGGATGAGAATAATTACTCCACTACTAAGCGAGAGGGACTAGCGATGGTATGCGCGCTCCAAAAGTACTGCCACTATTTGCTCAGAGGACATTTTAAGATGTATACTGATCACTCCGCGTTAAAATACCTAGTGAATAAGCCTGTGCTGGGGGGGCGCATCTGTCGATGGTTGTTGTTATTTCAAGAATATGACTTTGAGTTCATCGTAAAAACGGGGCGTCTAAATTCAGGACTTGATCACCTATCCCAAATTGAGACCCACGAAGAACCCACAAATTTAGAGGATGAACTATCGAATGCGCAGATGTATGCCGTATGCATAGAGGATGGCTACTTTGAATATATAATCCATTTCTTAACTACAGGAACCACACCGCAGGGGTATTCTATTCATCGAGAGAAGGAATTGGTGATTGACGCAATAGATTTTACACTGATTGTCAGGCACCTCTACAAGATGGGCAACGATGAAATATTACACAGATATGTCTCGGAGTTCAAGTGCGGACAAATTCTGGCTAAATCATATGGAAGGGTTGCTGGCGGACATTATGTGGGCCACACCACAACCCAAAATATTCTTCGCACCGAATTATGGTGGCCCACTTTGCACCAGGATTCAAAAGCATACTGCCGAGCCTATGACATATGTCAATGGATGGGAAAACCATCACAAACAGATGAAGTGCCACTCTAGCCATAGATGATGCTACAACCATTTGAGAAATGGGAAATTGACTTTGGCGGGCCTATTGAGCCACGCGGAAAGACGGGGCACACTATATCATCATCGCGACAGAATACTTGAACCGATGGGCAGATGCACAACCAGTTAAGGATTTCATGACTCCAACATTTGCGAAGGTTTTGTTTGAGAATGTCCTAACAAGGTTTGGATGTCCCAAAATTCTCATGAGTGATCGGGCAACACATTTTCTGAATGAAACAATTAGCGCACTCACTGAAGAATTCCATATATATCACCAAGAGAGTATGCCCTATCACCCGCAAGTAAATGGGACCATTGAATCGTTTAACAAAATTCTGGATACTGTGTTGACAAAGGTCTGTAATGCACAGTGAAACAATTGGGACTTGCGCATCCTCGCTATGCTATGGGCATACCGAACCACGTGCAAGAAGTTGACAAGCTAGACACCGTTTAGGGTAGTCTATGGCAAGGAGGCCATTATGCCTATGGAATATATTGTGCCTAGTCTGTAGATCGTGGCAACCATAGGTATGGCAGACTGTGGGGCATTGGAGGAAAGGCTCGTGCAGTTAGAAGAACTGGAGGAGGAATGGTTTTTGGCTATATTTCATCGGCAAGTACAAAAACAACACGAAAAATCATGGCATGATTTCCATATCAAGGTGCGCACCTTCAAGGAGAATGATCTAGTATTTTTATATGATAGTAAGTTCAATAAATTCCCAGGTAAACTCTGCATGCATTGGTTGGGACCTTATGTCATCAAAGAAGTTACCGATGGGGGCGCGATTCAACTGGCTAAACTCAATGGAGACCCCTTCCCGGGGAGAGTGAATGGCAGTCGCCTGAAGCTCTACATGGGCGGGTCGACCGCCTGACTAACTGTTAAGAGGATAGTCTCACTACTCCAACTAGTTGAAAGAGAGCGCGGGATGATAAAGAAGTATGGGGGACAAATGTGTGGGTTCTAGGGTTCACGTACATTTTGCCAAACACGAGGGTCACCGTTGTGCAAGAAGGATCACGTGGATGCGTTACTAAAAGGAACGATGACCGTTGATGTCACTATTCATGATAGGATGTTTGCAGTATGGCAACAAGGAGTAGGCAGCGGGTAATTAAGAGAAGCAGTATGAGCCAGATATGGAAAGAGATGCCACAGAGTTTACACAAGGGTGCTAGAATAGGCAGGAACTAGGGAATTTGAAATTTGAATCACTTATAAATCTCCAAGAAGCATCCCCTAGGTGACCTACACTTATGAAACAAATACATTGAGTATCTATATGGAGTTGTTCATTATCTATACATAAGGCATGAGCCCAAGGGTGGTGATCTTGCCGATGAAGAAGCAGGACTCTCAAAGGAGTTTGGTGTTGATAGCTATGGGCATCTCACAGAGTGCAGTATCAATGGTAGGGGATGTGCCAAAAATGAGCAAACACGAAGAATAATTGGTCTAGATGTCATCACCTCACCCAGGGGGAGGCTAGTGCCCTACAATAGAACAATGAAAGGATGGACAAACAAAGACCACGACTAGAGCAGTTACTAAGTCGTCTGTGATATCCATTAAGGATTGGGATCTTGCAAACAACAACTAGGTCTTGCAAAATTTCAACACAAGCTACAGTAGATGGTGAGAAGAGAAGATACGAAGGTCACTAGTGGTTGCGATGGTACCAGGAGGTCCCGTATGCGACTCCCCCGCTGGAGCTAAAATCCTATGAAGGGGTGTTTTGTGTTAACTGAGCAGAGAATAATGAGCATTATTGGTTGCGAGAAGTGGTAGAAACACCAAAGTAGGAGCCAGAAGAAGTGTTGCAGGCGACAATGAAGGAGTAGCAGGATGATGAGCATCACTCAAAGGGATGTGAATTGCGAAGCCAAGGAAGCGTACCTAGCCATGCTAGCAAGTGACTCAGGGGGACTATTGGGTAGCAGAGGTCCAACATAACGGTTTTGGGGCAAAAAGCCTAGAAATTAGGATTAAATTATTATAAAACCTCTAAAGTATGTGGAGTGCAAAATGTGAAAGGTCGAGTCAAAGGGTTGTCTACCCAAGAAATAATGTAAAATAGTAGGAAGTAAGTCAGTTCACAGACCATAGGAAGGTATAAATAGAGTGCGGCTCTATGAAGGAAAGGTAGTTCTTTTTGGGAATGATTGTGAATCCAAAATGTAATGGGATTTCTCTGAAAGTGTCTGTGAGTCTGATTCAAGGGTTTGGGTAGAGGATAGAGGCTCTGCAGTTGTGTGCACAGAGGCATGAAAGAGTGCACAGCTATATGCACGGACCCCTGCAGCTGAGTGCATAGGGCGGATCTCGATGTATGGGTGGAAAAAGTGAATAAAGATAAGTTGATTCTGTAATTCTGTGTTAAATCTGAGTTGCTGTGAATCTGGGTTATTGAATGATTGACATAACTATTTATTCTATGCTCATGTGCTTACATTTTGAATATATATGAATATGGGTTTAATCTAAATATGAAAACTAGTTAATTTTGTTAAATCTTTGTTTAAAGACCATCTTAAGTAGATTTAATTTACAGTATTGCATCCAATAGAGTAGATCTGTGAACAACGTGCTAATAGAGGGAAAGATTTATTCCAGACCTGCATAGCACGAAGCTACGAAATAGAGTGTGAAATCTCCATAACACATCTAGACATCCCAAGGGTGTAGAAACCTAGTTCCAGCACCCTCCCCTACTACCTCGGGTGAGACCTCAGTCCACGCTTTGCAGGGTTTTGTCAAAAGGGCCGGTAGCTGCAGGATTTGTTTGGCTAAATAATTCTTCCGAACCTAGGTCAGGACTATATAAGCCAACAAACACTCACTTGTGTTGTGAGTGGGGCTCTTATGGAATTCACACCACTTTCATGTGTCCTTCTTCGACTTCGTGGTGTTGTTCTTCTCTTGTGGCTTCGATGGGTTGTCTTGGGTCACCCTACCTTGGATTTGTCCCTTGGTCTTCAGATTCGAAGATCCAAAGCCTCTCTTCTTCTGTTTGAACTTTTTCTTGATTTTGACATCGTATTCGTATGTTGTACTGAACGAGAAGATGTTCAGGAACTCCATCTCTTCCTGGATGTATCTGTGTAGGAAACCGTGGTATTTGAGTACTAGATGTAGCTCAGAATCTCTGATACCCAACTGTGTGTGAAGGGCATGAAAAATGTTTGTGAACTTTGGCACATCTTGCTCCCGTCCCTGCCAAAGCATGGTCCAATTTATGTATTTGTCCTCATATCTTTTGACAGGGTAGTATTGCTCCTTGATGGCATCCCGAAAGGAATTCCAAGTGGGTATGGCTAAGAATAGTGAGTCTGTACTTTCGTCCTTCTGCTCACACTAGGTTTCCTACCAGTCCTATGTGGGGGGCTACTTTGAGAAGAGCGAAAACAATCTTTTCCTGACTCGAAAATCCATGAACAGAAAAATAACCCTCTAGCAGATTTAACCATTTATCTATGGCATCTGTGTCTATCTGACCCTCGAATATGGGGATTTCAAAATTAACTTGTACATTAAACAATGTGGCATTTCCAGAGTAGTTTTTGGAAGTTGATGCATCTCCTCTGGGTAAATGCTGAAGGATATGTGCAAATTTGTCCATCATCATGTTCCTTTATCGCTCGAGGATTTCTTCGAGCAAGATTTTGATAGGATCTCCTGCCCCTCATCTTTCTTATCATCCTCCATGGGAGACCATCAGGATGTGTGAGGCTAATATTGTAAAGGTTCAACTAGCTCAAGCCCTAACTCCTTATATCCCAACCTTGTTGAGGACATGCAAAGAAAAACAGAGAAAAAGCAGACCACTCTGATACCACTGGTCTAGATTTAAACAAGAACGCAACAAATTACAAAGATAACTATAAACACAGGCCCAACTACTTCACCACCTCTGTGGAAATGGATAAGTCTGCCACATAGCGTAAGAAGGAAGAAACAAAGCTTTGAATGGTGCAACTGGCAGAGAAGCACAGAAAGGAGGAAGCGGAGGCTAAGGCCCAGGCAGCACCCGACACCACGAAACTGGTAGAACAACAGAAAACAGGAGGAGAAGAGCGCGAACGACAAAAGTCACCTTCGCTCAGCACTGAGGCAGAAACAGAGACAGAAAAAGGTAGCATGGACCTGCAGATGACATCCACCCAACTCAAGCGTCCGTGACCATGAGAGCAGACAGTGCCATGAAAGAAAACCAAGGCATCAAAGACGTCCTTTGACCCAATCACTCTCACTGAGGGGGATTTGCATGATATTGGAGAAACAGTGAGGAATGTCACTGTAGAGACCCTCCAACAGTTTTAAGAGAAATAACAATTAATATTGGGGGCTCTCCACACAGAGTTGCAGGAATTGCAAGTACACACTCCACAGGCTAGCATAGTGTCCACCAGCCTCGCTATCGACACTTTAGCTGCTGAGGAGATGTTGTGCATAAGGGTTACCAACACGGTAGTGCTACCCAATGGAGCACTTACTACAGAGAAGGAGGCTGATAGGCCCACAGTTAGAAGTTTGAAAGGGGTAGGATTGAACATGGTCATGCTCCCTCGGGAGATGCTCTACCTCTTGCAGGATTGAGTCACTGTGGAACTCAGGGCCTGGGAGAGTCGCACTCTATAGGTGATGAGTGACTAGCACATCAACATCGAGTAGTTGGGCTTATAGCACAATGAGGTAGTGGAGTAGAACAAGCAGATTATGCAGGTAGTAGAGGAAACCTACCAGATTATCCTAGAGTTGGACATTCAGGCAAAAGAACTGGTGGAGGCGTGTGTCCACAAGTTGGCCATAGGGATGTGCAACAGTCGAGTAGAGATGGCCAGGGTTCAGTTGGAGCTGAATCTGCAGATCACAAAACTGCATTTGAAGGCTTACCCTTCAACTCTACCGAAAGTCAGGGAACAACATACCACAGCTGTTACAACAACAATAACAATAGTTGACAGTACAGTGGCAAACTGCATGCAGTTGTTTGAACAATCATTCACGGTCCTAACCACCCTATAGGAGGACCTGAATGTAGAGCACCTGCAGACAGAGGCACGCGAGCTATAGTAGAAGTATGACGAGGTAAAAGGGACCGCATAGATGATTTCCCTTACACAGAGGCTCACACGGATGCAGAAGACAAAGGCGCTCAAGGAACAGGTGGATGCCGCTCGACACAAAGAAGTAGTCTTAAAATTGCTCCTACACCCATGGATAGATGAGGCTTATGTGATCAGAACCTCCATTGAAGGAAAGCTCGTGAAACTACAGGCATCTCAGTAGAAGATTCAGGACAACAATTTAGAAGCAGTCACCAAAAAACAAGTGGAGGAAGTCCATCACACGACCGATCAGTGTGCTGCCAAAGTTGCAGTGATCCAAATAGAGTTAGGAGGTCTTCGCACTAAGATCTCCGCATGTGCAGAGTGACTCAAGGGCGAGTCACGATGTTTTTGATGGGGGCCTATTGGGCGCGAGATCCCCTAAGGGCAGTTTTGGGGCTAAAAGCCCATATGTTGGTCCAATTTTCTAGTCCAAATGTAAAGACTCCACATTTTGTGGTCATAGAGTGCTTAGTTGTTAAGAATCATAGGGTTGTCTGCCCTTATTTTGAAAATGTAATGTCAGCTGTAGAATATCTACCCATGGTTTGCAGACCATGGGATTGTATGAATAGAGCTAAGCTCTAAGTAGTTACAGTCATTATGGAATCAATGAAGAGGATCAAACATGTATGAGAGATAGCTCTGAAGTAGAAGTCTAAGCTTTGGGTCATCGAGTAGGTAGAGGCTCTACATCTAAGTGCGCATAGGCTTAGAAGTCCACAACTGAGTGCATGGACCCCTGCAGCTGAGTGCGCAAGGCAGGTTGAGTATGTAATTGTTCAGAATTATCAATAAAGAGAAGTATTCTAGAATTTATACATCTTTATTTCCTATTTATGCATCTTGTATGTTGAGTATGAATTTCACTGATAATGCTTATATGATGCACGAATGTATGTAATTATATTGGTTAAGTGAACGCAAGTAAGAACATCAGTTCACGCGAAGCTAACTAATATCTGTTAATAAGACAAGTAAGATACTTAGCGTAGTTTGGGAAATATCAAAGCTCATTTCCCTTGCAGCGCGAAAGTATATCAGCCCCTGGTTAGGGCTACGCAGAAGCCAATTGCATCCCTTCGTGAAGATACTGAAGGGTGAAACGGAGGGCTAAGAAATCTACGCACAGGCAGGTATAGCCAGGATAAACCGATATCACAACAGTCTCAAGGGTGCGGAAACTTGCTTCCAACATCCCCCCATACTGCTTCAGGTGAGACTTCAGTCCGCACTTCGCGGGGTGATGAATAGTGTAGGGATTTGTTTTGCTAACTAACACTGAACCTGGGTCAGGCCCCTTCAAGCCAACAAATCTCCTGAATTTGAAATTATTCAATTTATATATCCTTGGATATGATTTTATGATTGTAATAATTCCTAGCGAACATATTCAAGCTATGGATGCTCAATACGCCTTTGTTCAATCTATATAAACTTAGGCTAACTATATTGTATTTGATTGTCTATCATAAACTCTTACAAGAGACTTCTAGTATTTCTTGAATTCTTTTTGCAACCTCTTCATAGGATTTGGTTCCCTAAAAAGCTTGATCAAATAATCATTTTTCATTTGCACATGTTTTGAATTCCTTTTGAATTTTACAACATGTTTGAACAATATCGAGGGGGTCATGCTTCTTAAAGGCTATGTAATATAACTTAAAAAATTCTAAAGATTCATTCTTATCATGCTTTGGATTATCCAAGGAAAAATTTCTAATTAAATTGAAAGAAATGCTAGGTTTTATTTGAACCAACTAATAACGCGATGGCAATACCTTCAAAAAATAGTTTGATATGATATTTCTCTTAATGTCATCTTATTTATAACATATCAAGGTAAGGTGTGTAGTGGTCCTTCATAACCATAGATTCTAACATAAGAAAATGCTTCATCAATAAGCTAGTCACCAATTGGAGCAATGGGCTCCATGGCCTCACAAGTAAAACTAGTAGGGAGATTAAAAAATAATAACTAAGTTAATGGGAACATAAAATTGTTACGAATATCATAAAAGGAATCTTTTGTTTTTTATGTCACATAATTTAGAACAATACATATAGAATGGTTCAAGGTTTGATT
>APFE030765239.1:9938-24519 GCA_000404065.3 Pinus taeda
AAAAAAAAAAAAAAAACTTGTTGTAAATAAACTGAAATAAATAACAGAAAATAAACAGCAAAACAATTAACTAAACCCCACCCAAACTGGGTTTGCAAACACTTTACTTCTAGGTGGCTAAACTGATGGAAAATACACTGAAACGGTCAAGAGATCTGAATGTCGGTGTGACTGGGATCAAGTGACTCTAAGCTGCTAGAAAATGGTGCAGTGACAGCGAAAAACTAGAGGGGAAGATCGTTGTAAAAATATAGGGAGATGGGTGAAACACCTAGGCCAACCAATGTGACCCTAAGGGAATGACGAAACAAGTTTGAATGTGAAACTATGGATGGTAGCAACCTATCTTATCATATCTAAAACAAAAGGTTATAGATCTGGAAAATATCATTGAAGGTGCTACAAAAACTTAGGGTTCTCACTCAGCTAAACTCCTCCTAGAAAGGTAGAAGTGTAATAGAAGCCCTAGAGGAGGCTAAATTTGACTTCAATGAGAAAAACAGAATGGATCAAGGCCTAAGCGGGATGAGACAAAGGTCAGACACCCAGCAAACAACTCTCAACAAAGAAACAGATCTGAGAAAAACCCTAAAACCCAGAAATCGAAGGTTCTGACCTGTTTTTTATGAAATCGCACTTTTTGGGCAGAAAGTTGCGTTCTGGAGCCCAGATCGCACCTTTAGGGCTGAAATCTGTGATTTCAGCTCCGAGACTTTCGGTCTGCAAATTTCATAAAAAAGTGTCGCCTTTGCTGCGGCTGGTTCCTGTGACCTATGGAAACAACCAGAAATCTTACAGAAGTTAGAAATTTATCAGATCTAGGGTTAAAACACTAGGAAACATTAATATAATTGAAAAAAGAAGAATCCCTAATCTGAAAAACAAAGGGCACTCGGGTTTCTGGATTGGAAGTATAAAACCCATCGAAGTTGCCAATTTTGATTGGAGACCAAAGGTTCTGAATCGGAATTCCCCAATGGAGTCTCCAATTTGTTGTAGTGTTTTCTTCTCAATGATGTATGAAAAGAACCCACTTAAGATCATGGATGAAAAACGATCTCAACAATAAAATTGACTGCTAAACATTGTAGATTTGTAGCTATTAATAGAAACAAAAGCTACCAAAATCCTTATCTATGCTGCAATCATAGTTAAACAATGAAATAAAGAGTAATAACCCCAAAACATCTAATGGAAACCAGATATGTAAAGAATGATTTATTATAACACCTGTGAAGGGAACAAATATATGTTACTAGCCCCCCTCTATGGGATGGTTCTTGGCTATCCTCAAATGATTTTAGCTTCTCTAGAGTCTCTCTCCTCTATAATGCATAAACCCAATAAAAATATGGTGTGCGACAATGAACATAATCAGAGTTACAACAATGAGTGCAACAATGAAAATAATCAAAACTGAATAATGAATGGAAAACCCTCCTATTTATAACAAAATATTGAGTTATCGTCGAATAATGAGCAATAATAAAATATTATTGATCCCATTCTTGGAATAACCACCTAGAATATTCTAATATATTTTTTTTTTCTCGGTAACATCTATTTCTATTAACTGGTAAACAAAATAATTTTACATGAGGTGGCAGCTGTAAGGGAAGGAGCCCGCAAACCTTGATCATTACAAAACTTCCCCATTACAGTAGAAACTGAGTCTCAAAAAACATACAGCCAATTCTGTTGGCTTTACAAACATGCCGAGAGAGATAGAACAGAAGATAAGCATAAAAACATAATTGAGATCCCGGGACCACGAACCAAACATCCGCCGCGGCGAGGAGAAACCCAAAACTGGGCAGTGCTTCCAGAGCACCCCAAAATACCAATTGTTCATTTTTCCTCGTCCCCCTGTGTCTCCTCGGCCTACAGACACGCGTCATCCTGACTGAGCACTTCTTTGTCACCCAACACGTTGCCCTCCTGCATCTTGTCGGTGGTACCAGCCTCGGGGTCCATTGCCAAATTAACACAGTCAACCAGGGGAGGGATTAAGGGTGGCGAATCGACCTGGATAACTGCTTCAGCCTCCCTTTTAACTTCCATGGCATTCTTGGCAGAGGAGCGCTCACTACTGTGAGAGAAATTGGGGTTAATGCAAGAAATAGGGGGCACCTGGTTAACTTCCTCAGACATGAGGATGGTAATCTGGGCTGAAATCAGAGGGCGGTTCAGATTACTTTGGAATTTAAAATGAGTGGACTGAAAGGCACTATTTGGAATCGGATGGTGAGTGGGATTGCTGGGAGGAGGATCCTCAGGGGAGGATGTGAGATTAATGGTTGTGAGCAGCGGGGTGGGCTGAGGGTGAGCGGAGGGACGCTTGCTGCTACCAGGTCGTTCACCCGAGCGGGTGCGTTTCCCTAGTCGCTTCGGCATGCTGACAGTCACCGAAAACTCAACAGAACCAATACTAAACCCAGACTTATGCCTCAGATGAACTGAGGGCACAGAACTGAACCGAAAAGTAGAGAAAAACACGGAAGAAGCACTGAACCGAGAGACAGAGCAGATGTAACTTATGTGACAATGAATGAACCACTTACCCCAGGCCACCTAAGGGTTTCCAGTGCGCAGCATGCAGGTAGAGTGGAAGCGCTGCAGATTCGAGCCTGAACCAGCTCGAATTTCCCCTCTGAGACTAGACGCCCTCTCACCTTCGCATTCAGTCCTCAAAACAAACTGAACACCATAATTCTGAACCAGCGAAGTGGTAAAATCACCGGGAGCCTCCATGTAAATAACAATCAACAGGCTGCGTCGGGCTTCGGCCTTCATTGATGGCGCCGTCTTGCTCCGGCCGATGGACATAAAAACATTCCTGCCGCCTCCAGTCGATACCTGGGGCTCCACGCTGCAAAGCAGGTGGCAGTACGCAGGGTGGTAATGCTGCATGAATGCCATTTATGGCAAGAGGATCACCCGGATCCGGGAAATATTTTAATATATTTGTTTAGGAGGGAAAAAGTATTTAAATTTTTATTTAGAAATAATAAATAAATAAATGATTTATTTATTATCTCAAGGAGTTATTTAAGGAATAATAAACAAATAACGATTTATTTAATTATTCCTAGGGTATTTAGTCAAATTTGACAAAGAATAATAATTAATTAGTGATTATTAGAGAAAAATAAGATAAATAATTATTTATTTGTTTATTTTTCATGATTGGGTCAAATTTAACAAGGAATAATGATAAAACAATGGTTAAATTAATTATTCCTAGAAGAAAATCAAATAAGTAGTGATTTATTTAATTATTCTTCATGGGTTTAACTATAAATTACTTAATAAAGGTGGTTTATTAGGTAATTTCTCACAGCGAAAGAAATTTTACTAGGGTAAAATTGGCTTTACATGGTATACTTCAGTCCATCTAGTAAATTAGGCTAGATGATCAATTTTTTGGTGATAACACATCCTTTAAAATATTTAGGACAATTATGCTCTAAATATGATACAATAGCTTACAATATTAAGATCCTTCAAGGGTTCTCAATAAGACTAGAGACCATATATATATGGAAGTATAAGGGAAAACTCGACAATGAAATCAAGTGTTGGTGCAAGACATAATCCCTATTCACGTGTGTAATTGCAGTTGAGTTTGTAAAATCCCAAATCTTAGATTTGATGTGCCAAGTTATGGGCACAGATGGGTCTACCTCTGGTATGGAATGTAGGGCCTTGTACAGATTTGTTTTGGGACTAGGGTGTATGGAATTTAGGACCTTGCACATATTTTTTTTGGAACCATGTTAAGTTAACTACTATACCTTTTCCTAATTGTGTTCATTCTAAAAGGGACCCCAAGCTTGCCAAGTTTGAAAGTGTCCAACCAAGTTCAATATGTAAGAACTTTACCTAGAAATGAATTGCTTGGACATTTGACATGCTAGTGACATATTTCAAATGAATCCTCTTCATCGACTTTAAATCAAGTGAAGGTTTTATATTTTGGGTAAATCATTTGTTCCAGTGGAAAATATGCATATAAAGTCTTGTATTTCTCAGGAAGGAATTTTTGCAGCAATATACAGAAGAGTTATCTTCTTTAAGCTTTGTATCACCCAGAAATTATCTTTTTGGATGGTAAGATGATTATTACATTCTCATATCACCCAAGAAATAAGTGTTGCAGTGATATTGAGAGGGTTTCTTCCTTATTATGTGAGAATACTCATCTCCCCCAAATGAATTGAGAACCCGAAGAGGCCTAAACATTGGCTTGGCTAGTCTACTATATATGGCAAGTTAATTAACGCTCTATGAGAAAGGGTGGTCCAATTAAGTTTAAAGCTCGACCCTAATACCATGACATCAACAAGGGTTACACATGGCTCAAGCATTAGCTTGAGAAATTTTTAGACCCTATTTCTTGAAATACCATAGGGGGCAAATTTGTTATAAGATTGTCCATTTTTCATTTCTTCTTTTGCAATTGAATGATTATAGATTTTTCAATGGTCTCCATTCACTTTCATTAATGTTATGGACCTACGATCTTCCTCTCGTCATGAATTTTAATATATTAAGGTAATATAAGAGATGGTTTGGTCATCCAAATGGCCTTTAAATATATTTATCAGTGGTGGATTTTTAACATAGGAAATTTGAAAAGAAGAATAAAAAATTAATATTATTTTTCCTTACCAACCAAAGAAGAGAATGAATAAAAGGAAGAGAATAAGTAATAAAAATAGCCTAGTGCAACTTAGTAGAAGATAACCCAAGTTTTAATTTTATTTATATTTTATAAAATATAGAAGAGTTGTAATGATTAGAAAAGATTAAAACCAATGTGCTTCTGTAATTTTTTTAATGAGAATGGAAGTTCATGAAGTCCCTATAACTGTAAACTCATAGATATGTAAATAAAAAAATGAAGCCTCTCATTTCTCCATCTCATAGATTTTTCCAAATGAAAGATATGTAAACTCCTTATTAAAGTGTTACGCTTGATATATTGGTTCAAATATCATTCAAACGAGAGATCTAATGTGATAGAGGAGAGATGGAGCGCGTCGGTCTCGGTTAACAACAGTTAGGGCACCTGTAGAAACCGCAGGCGCATGAGGGTTATACTGCTTTCTCACCGTTTCTCACCGTTCCGCACTGTTGCACCCGTGTCGTTTTCCCTGCCGTCCTCCCATCGCGGTTGTCCGTTCCGTTCCCGCTAGCAAAGATGGAAGGTCACATGGAGACTGACCTAGTCGACTACTCCGCAGATCCGCTCGAAGACCAGGTCATTTTCGATAACCCTAATTTCTCAGTGTCGGTTTCACAATTTCTGGGGGAATCGGACTCCTTTCCGCAGGACACCTCGCCCGTGGTCTCTTTGCCTGAATATATACCGGAACCATCGGTCTCTGCAAGGTTTTCTGATTTATCACCGGGTCTGGAAGCACCTCCCCTGTCCCCTGGTACCCTCCATATCCTATCTACCTTCACGCCTCACCAACTATCCTTTGATCCACACCCGCCCCTCTCCACAGCTCTTCCAACCCCTTCGGAGGCGGCCCCTGTTTCTGGACTACAAGCTCCCCCTGTGTCTGGGTTTCGGCCGTCCGGCTGTTTTGAAACCCCGGCGGTTCAAGTAAAAGCCACAAAATCCACATCTCCTGAGGGGATACAGAACCCCTTTGTGGATCATCCCTCGGCTCCTCACACCAAGAAGCGGAAATCCAGGTGCATCAAGGCGACGTCAAAGGACATTAACATAAGGTTTGGAGAAACATCAGCCATCGGGGAAGTGGCGGTTATGGCTCGTACCGTTCTGGTAGGACATGTGCGAGGGCGGGCATACTCAGCCAACAGATTGACGCTATGGGTAAAGGAGATCTGGGGTGGTCTGCTAAAAGAATTACCGGATGTCCATGTTCTCCCCCGTGGATGGTTCTCTCTTAATTTTGCTAAAGAAATCTACACGGACCTGGTTCTGGCAAAGTACTGGCACATTGAAATGGCATCAGTCCTGCTCAAAAGGTGGAGTCCCCTTTTTGACCCAGAGCGTGAACATATTGGGGCAGGACCCCTGTGGGTTCTATTGTCGAGTTTACCGCTACAATACTGGAACGAGGATGTACTCATAAGGATTGGCAATGCGCTTGGCACATACCTGGACCATGACCGCACGTTTGTGGAATCAAAGAAGCGTACACTTGCTCGTGTGCTCGTTCACCTGGACACAAGAGAAGGGCTGGAAGAAAAGATCACTCTGCATTGGGGAAAATACAGCAGAATACAGATCTTGGACTATGAAGGTGTCCCGTTTCTCTGCAATCGATGCCATTAGGTGGGGCATCTGTTCAAGGATTGTCCGCTCAATAAAAAATTGGAGGAGCCACCTAAGATTACTCCAATCCCATCCAGAGGTGCCTCCTCTGTTATAACTCGCCAGCCACAGGGTCTCTCTCCTGCCTCACAGGTCTCTCCTCAAGCTACTCCGCAGAAGTCAGGCAAGAAGGGATTTGGATCGTCCTCCCCGCCGATGACCAGGGCTCGGGCAACAGCAGGGGCTGCTCAGGTCTCAGGTACCTCTCTAACCCTATCTCCTTGTTCACTTGATACTTCATCGATTTTGGTTGCATCAAAATCTCATGTATCATCTGCACACTGCATCATGTCATCTCCTCCCCCGACTATCTCTTCGGTTCAGCCCTCCATTCCACCCTCTTCCTCATTTACCTCGCAGTCATCTCCCCATAAATCAACCTCACATCCTTATGCACTTCGATCCCGTTCACACAAAGCTGATCTACCAGGTAGTCAGGTGGGGCTGGGTATCATCCAATCGGGAACGGGACCTATGACCACCAGAGGCAGAAAGACCGAACTCTCAAAAGCTATCAGACAGGCCGGGGCAGAGGTTGCATCAGGTCGTCAATCTACACTCAAAGGGGTCCTTAGAGCAATTCCAACCCCGAGTAGTGTTCCCCCATGAAATTCTTATCCTTCAATTGCAGGGGTTTGGCTAGTCCCCCCAAAAAACTAGCCCTACAGAGGCTCTTCGAGGTAGAATAGCCTGACATTATTCTAATTCAGGAGACTCTAGGTCCGGCTGAGAACGTTACCCTCTCCTTACAAGCCCTGGCCCCAAAATGGAAATTCATGGCATCCGATGCTATTGGACGATCAGGGGGTCTGGCTATCGGCATCAATCCCAGAACCATCAGAATCGATGCAGCTTGGGGTGGACTGGGGTTCTTGGGTATTGATACTTTTTCATCGGAGCTTGGAAAATCTCTCAGAATCTTGAAAATTTATGGTCCCTGTCACCAGAGGGAGATTTTTGGAGGTGTCTCCTTAATCTTTCATTATTGGCCCAAGATCACACCATTTTGGGTAGGGATCTAAATTTTTCTTTGGGGTTCAGTGAATCATGGGGTTCCTCGGCATAGGTGGATGCCATCACGGAATTCATGAGGAATATTCTGGATCAGAAAAACTTCATTGATGTCCCCATGCAGAAGCCACAGCCCACTTGGAGGAACAGAAGGGTGGGCTCGGTAGCATTAGCTCGCAGACTGGATAGATTCTTGATGAAGGGTCCTTTGCTTCAGCAATTTCACCATTATAATCAATGGGTAGGTTCAGGGGGTATATCTGATCATTCCCCCATATATCTGGAGATATTTGGGCCACACCCGAAACCAAAATCCCCATTTAAATTCAATCACACATGGATACAAGATCAGTATTTCATAAAATTGGTCAATGACTTTTGGAAGGCACATCCCATTGACAGAGAGGCTTCCCTCGCAAAGGGGTTTTGTAACAACCTCACCTTGCTAAAGCATCTAACCATCAATTGGGCAAAGGAAAAGAACAGAAAGGAATCCGAACAGCTCACCAACATTGAAGCTGAGCAATTTTCTCTACAGGATGACCGGAATTTGGGATTCATCTCGGGGGAGGAAAAAGCACGATTGATTGAGCTGGAAAACCAAAAAGCAAGCATCCTTAGACTAAGGGAGGAATCCAACAGGTTGAGAAGAAGAGCTATATGGTTGAAAGCTGGAGATGAAAACTCAAAGTTTTTTCAGAACTATGCAAAAGGAAGGAAAGTCTCAAATACAATATGGAATCTGCCTCTACTAGAGGGGGGTCTTGCAGACTCATTCAATAAGCTCTTCCAGCTTGGTACTAATCACTTCAGAAGTGTATACAAATCTCCACCAGGTATAAACCTGGCTGAAATTATTAATGTGGCAAATCATTTCCCTAGATATGTGAATGAGGAAGACGCGGAAGAACTTATGGCTCCGGTCACCATGGAAGAATTGGAGGGCACATTAAAATGGTTCAAGAAAGATAAAAGTCCTGGTCCGGATGGATGGTCCATTGAGTTTTACCTAACTTTCTTTGAACTCTTGGGTCAAGACTTGCTAAGGGTGGTGGAGGAAAGCAGATCATCGGGCTATTTATATCATGCTATCAACTCAACTTTCATAGCCCTCATTCCCAAGACTGACTCCCCTTCCTCCTTCGATGACTACCGTCCCATCTCCTTGTGTAACTGTCTTTACAAAATCATCTCTAAGATTATTGCCAATCGTCTCAGACCCATCCTCTCCAAACACATTGCCCCTAAGCAATTTGCATTCCTGGAGGATAGACAAATCCATGAAGCCATCGGTTCTGCCCAAGAGGCCCTGCATTCTATATGGTCTAGACACTTAAAGTGCATTCTTCTCAAGATTGATCTGTCAAAAGCCTTTGATCAGGTTAGCTGGCTTTACATTAAAATGCTTCTCATTCATCTGGGTTTTCCACTATCTCTTATCAACTGGATCATGGCCTGCATTATGACCCCTTCTTATAGTGTGCTCATTAATGGATCGGCCTCCCATTTCTTCCACTCCGACAAGGATGTCCTCTCTCCCCTCTTTTATTCCTCATGGCCATGGAGGGCTTGAGCCATCTAATCATATCTGCTAAAAGAGAGGGATCCCTCAGTGGCCTCAAGATCACAGATGATTGCTACCTTACACATCTACTCTTTGTGGATGATGTACTCATACTACTGGATGGTAGCATCTGAGACTCTCTGTCCTTTTCCTGAATCCTCCAACTCTTCATGAAGGCCACTGGCATGATGGTTAACCAGCAAAAATCCACGATCACTTTCGCCAGATCCTCGGTAAACGAAGCTCAAATTGCTCATCAAGCCTTCCCTTTCTCCATTCACCCTATGGACAGGGGCCTAAAATATCTGGGATTTTGGCTTAAGCCTGCGAGTCAAAGAATTGCAGACTGGGTCTGGTTAGTCAACAAACTGGAGAAAAGGCTAAATTGTTGGAGTCACAGATATCTTTCCAGGGTTGGGCGCCTAGTTCTCATTAAATCGGTGTTGGAAGCAACCCTAGTCTTTTGGATGGCACTAGCCTGGATTCCCAGAAATATTCTCGCTCGACTTCAACAAATCTGTAACAAATATCTCTGGGCTGGAAGCCAGGACAAGCGCATTTTTGCTTGGATTGGATGGAAAAAGATAGCACTCCAAAAAAGGTGGGGAGGCTAGGGCATAAAGGATCTTCCATTATTTGCAAAAGCAATGGCAGCTAAAATGAGTTGGTCAATGCTAACAAGCCACAACTTATGGGCTCGTTTATCATACCATAAATACATTTGGCCACAAGATATTCTGGATTGGGTAAGGCTCCCTAGTTGGAATAGGACAGGAATATCAACTATTTGGAAGGCCTTGCTATTCTCCTTGCCCCTAATCAGGGATAACCTGGTTTGGAGAATAAACGTTGGATCTCTGGCTAGAATAGGGGTGGACCCATGGATTGGCAGTGGAGGTAGGCATACCCTATCACAAGATCTAATTCAGTACCTAAACTCTCGTGATATTAATGTAATCTCACAAGTTGCTGATCAAGAAAACTCTGGGATCTTTCATCAAGCATGGAAGTCGGCGCATCAAATGAATCTGCCACTTAGATGGCATCAGGAATGGCAAGACTACAGTATTGCACTAACCGAATCTCATATAAGAATCAGAGACGGTCTAGATGAATTAGTCTAGAGTCAGGTAGAGAATGGAAAATATTCTCCAAAGGCTGGATATATCACACTCAGCAGTCACAAAAAACCAGACCATATCCCAACCTGGTGTCAAAGCATTTGGAAACTAACAGCTCCACCTAGATAAAAAAAAAAAATCTGGTGCGTATTGAGGAATAAGGTACCTACAGGAGAACACCTTATGCACAGAACAATACATGGGCCAACTTGGTGCGTGCTGTCTAAAGATGCATCGGAATCCACAGAGCATCTCTTTTTTAGATGCAGTGCTACACTAGAATTATGGCGATCTCTCTCAAATCACTTCTCTTTCAATGGCAATTGGGAAGGATCGGACCTGATCGAGGCTTGGGAAAATTGGGCTCAAAAACATAAGGGATCGAAATGTATACTCCTCCCGATTCTTGTAAATTGGCAGATTTGGAAGGCTCGAAATCGCTCTATTTTTTAGGACAGACCTATCATCTGGCCATTGATCGAAGCTGCCCTCACTGCTGCCTATAAGGAACTCCCTGACCCTCTGCCCCCTAAAGAACACCATCCTCATCCGCCCCCTTGCATTGACAAAAATACCCCTTGGGCCTTCTTTGATGGGGCTGCAAATCATCAAAGCTGTGGGGGAGGTTTTATTTTACATTTGAATGAACATCATTATTATACTGTAAAATCGGGCATGGGCACAGGAACTAATAACTTTGCTGAGCTCATAACCTTGCGACATCTTCTCCACTTTTCTCTACACCACTGTCATGCGGAAAGAGTTATTTTTGCGGACAAACCTAACCTCCCTAGGAGTCTAAGACTCTCTAGTGACAAACAAACCAAACAAGAGCAATCCTTCTCTAAACACACATTATTCTATGAGAGATCAAGTGTTTTCCGATCTTACCTTAGGTCCAACGCTTGTTGTAGCAGTCCAGCCTTGCTGATCCAGATGAGCTCCTCCTTCACTTTAAGACCTGCATACACTAACAAAGCAAACGATTACATAACACCTGAATATTCATCATAAAACAAAGCATATTCATCACATAGACCAAGGAGTACATGAAATAATTCATTAACAACAAATCATTGAGAAGAATGGACTTATTTGTATTAAGGAAACAAAAAAGGAACCATTACAACCTGAGCCTTGGTGTTGTGCAAGCTCCTCCCAGGGTCCAACAAGAGATTTCCTCTACTTTGACAAGCTCACCCACTCCCAATATGGCAACAAGGAAGGATAGTGATCTCTCCTCACAAGTCAACAATGGAAGTCCTAATTCCAGCAGCATTTACCCTTTAGAATGTTCAGCTTTCAACCTCCCCTCCTCTGGCCCAATGCCTGTATTTATAGTATTCTAGAGGAGGTTATTCAGTTCCAACATCAATGGGATACTCCCTCTTTTGGATGGGGTAGCTCCTCTCTTGATGGGATAAGCTCCTCTATCATAGGAATGCATGAACCATCTGGAGGCGCTCAATACACGTCAAACACTCTTCTAGAAGGCTCTAGAAGTGACCACAAGTAACTTTTTAAAGATGAAACTCGCGCCTTTTGACCTTTACAGGGGTACGCACCCAACCTTTAGCTTGCAGAGCGTACAAGTACGCAGGTATAGTGTGTTTGGAGTGCGTACACGCAGGTAAGGTAGAGAGAACCTGCATACCCAAAGATAAACATGTTTTTAAGTGACTTTCTCTCTTTTTGAAGTTTGACATGAAGAGCAGAGGTATGGGGCTTGACAAGGAGGACAATATGGCTATTGATGGGGCCATATTAACTGCAGATAGTCATGGTGACAAATTTCAGTGTAACAGATTGCCCCCTAAAGTACGAAGCCTGTAATAGATAAGGGTGTTAAATCATATAGGAAGGGTGAAATACTTTATCATTTAGAGGATCATCTTGTGGAGAGCCCGGTTAGAACTTGCAATTTTCAACACAAAACACATGTATAAGATCACATCATCGCTGAGGTAGGCATTCCCATACTCAGATCAAAACTTTAACTATTGGACTAACTATTCTGGTACAAGAATGATTTCATAATACATCATAATCATAGACTCGTGTAGACACAGTATGGGCGTAGCCATCTGTTTATGATTGTTCTACAATATAATGAATACAAAACTCCTCGCAGCCTGGATGGTGGAAACTAGATCCAGGGTCTTCATCTCTACTTCCCGAATTGGTACGATTCTAGCCATGTGAATAAATGAGTCGATGTCGAACATGGTAGAAACCACTTGATTACCAGTCAATGATGTAAACTGTTAACAAGCGTTAGAGAGACCACCAGTAATGTCAATGGTTCTCAAAGTACCCAGCACAATCCATGAGATGTGAATGAATGAGTCGATGTCGAACATTTCATGGAATCCTTCGATCGCAAGTCAATGATGAAAACTGACGTCGAAGGCGAGAAACCTGCCATTGATGCATGCAGATTCCAAGGTACTAACGATTTCTAAGTCAACTCTCTAGATAATGTGCTGATGTCGATAGAAAGTGACCCGTCGTAGGCAATCCCACAACACAAAACCATAGTCCAAGTTGAAGAAATCTTGCTGCAAGGACTGACTTAATGATGACATGATGAATGATAGGTATTTTGCGGTTGAATGTTTCGTTTCAGACCTCTTGAACACATAACGACACACAGATGGTTTGGTGATAAATAACTCAAAGTCGACTCCCATAACCCAGCTAAAGATGTCAAGTGATCTTGGTCAACTGTGAGCTAAAGGATTTCCCAACCCAGGTGAATGAATAAGTGTCGTGTTCAAGAGTGGTAGTAAGGTTTTTCTTGAGAAAAAAGGATATCAAATAGGCTCATTCTTCTCATTTTTCCCCCACCATTTCTGGCAAGTACCTCTTTATTTTTTACAAGCTTGAGGAGGATAACATATGCTTGTTTGTAAGCTCATCCTTCGGATGAGTCCAACTTAGTTTTTGATGCGAACCCTAAGAATGAGTGGTCTGTTCCTGTTTGTAATAGAACAGGTCCTTTACTGTGAAATTTTAACGAGTCCAGTATAGGATAAACTCGGTGCTTTTCATATTTAGAGAGTCTGAAAAACTTAGAAAACTCCAGATCAAACTTTTTCGTAAAGTTGTGTCTCCTAAGCCCGAAAAAGTATAAAATAATACCTAGGAGAACCGCTTGATCTTGCGACCAAGGATATTTTCATAGTTAGTGTCTTTGACCTGAAAGGTAAAAAGCGATCAAGGACACGTCGTTTTATTTCCAATATCGAATTTGAAACGACAAAAATCCGGCAATCTTTTCTTGTTTTTTCGGTCAGAAAAGAGGCTGTAAGAGGACCGTCTTTTAATTCCGTTTTAACGAGTGTAAAAGAAACGCTCGGCAATCTTTTCAGTTTTTAGGAGTCAGAAAAGGGCTTAAAAGATGACTCTGATGTCTGATTTGTGAAAAAGTGACAAGTTTCCCTGAAAAGTCCCTCTGTCCTGCACAAAAGTGACACATTACTCATACCTGTTTGAGATGGGCAAAAATGTATTAAAATGACCTTCCATGGTGAAAAATAAACAAATATAACATTTATTCATCCAAAAAACCTATAAAAAGACCTTTTACCATGTCATTTTTACCATTTTACTGTTGAGGTTGAAAAAAGGGTTTTTGGCAAGAAACTTCCCGTGGAGATTGCGGAAAATCAGACCGTCGGAATCGAACGCCGTCACCTCCAGGTAATCCACAACATCCTCCTCTTCAATTTCATCCATTTAGAATTCATTTTTAAGTTTTAGTTTGATTTTTGGAGGTAAAGGGGTTTTGGGATGCGCTCCTCGGGGTACGCAGGTGGCCCATGGGTAACCTGCGTACCCCGACCTTTTTCTTTAAACGAAAAAGCGTCGGGGTACGCAACCTACCTTCAGGCCAGGTGTGTACCCACGCTCTGTTCCTAAAGGCGGGGTGCGTACCCCGTGTAAAGCGCACCCCCAAACTCATACCTTCCAAATGCAACATTAAATTTTGATTTTGTGATCACTAAAACTCTTCTTATGGCGTGCAGGATACCCACCATGCTGGATTGGAGAGAACGAGAGCACGAAGATGTTGATTTGGCCGCGTTGAATCATCAACCTACTATTGATGCTTTGCGAGCATGCGGCTTATACAAATACTGTGTCATTCCCGACATGAGGGCTCAGGTACCATTTCTGGAGTGGTTGGTCGAGAGGTGGCATGTTCAGGACCAATGTTTCTATATTGGAGGCCATCAGCTCGAGATTGAGGCCTCCGACATATACTTCCTTTCTGGTTTGCCTAACAGAGGCGAACACCTGTCTCTATTAGGGACTAGGCCAGGTGGCCAATCCCTTACTAGCCTCCGGCTAGAGTGGTGTAACAACCAAGACCAGGACAAGGGGATTGAGATCAAGTTTATAACCCATCCTGAACTCATGGTGATAGCATTCACAGTTTCCAGAATCTGCGGCGCAGCCGCTTTGCATATGGTCACCGGATCCCAGATGCGGATGGCGGTAGACTGCTTTCAGGGCACCATTTTCAACTGG
>APFE030765245.1:0-11829 GCA_000404065.3 Pinus taeda
ATACATTCTGGTCATTATATGAATAAAAGGGTAGTTTAATGACCCCTTAGACCGTGTTTTAGTGGAGCTCAAACACAGGTATCTCATTATGATTATAATATATGCTCAATATATTATTAATGTACTGTCGCTCTCACATTTGAATTCCTGGCAACGATTGAATCTTGGATTATGGCAGTCTTTTACTGATTAGGTAGGCGGGAGAACCATATGGCATATTATAAGATTAACAGGCATCTCCTTTTCAAAGCAAATAAACTGCTGAAATATAACCAATGGAGAAAATACGCCACTTCACATAGTTTGAAGATATTTTCAGGCTTTACTCCTTTGAAACTGGTACAGTTTGGTGGGGCAGATCCAGGAAAAAATGCAGCCCCAGTGGATTCTGCTTAACACTCACTTGATCTCATCAATGGACCAATGCCCTGGTTCTCTACCCATGCTTGAAGTGTTCGTTCTTTGGTGGTTATTGCCCATTCTGCCAACCATTTTGGACAATCTCTTGTCACCTACTTTGCTCTAGATGTTAGTGCTCCTGACGAGTTCGGTAATTTTAGTCTTCAAGTACTTGTATATGGCCTGCTATTGAGATCTTACATGTAATAGAAGTTTTACTATTTGAACACTGCTACATATTGTCATGAAAGTCAGGTCTGACAATCATCATATTAGTTTGATTATTGTTGCTAGAAATTCACTGAAGGTCATTTTTTGAGTGCGTTGTTCATCCTAGCTACTGCCTCATTGATCACACACCTGGAGCTGCAGAGTTAGCGATTTATCCATCTGCCCATTTCAGTATTTAGATTGTAAAAATATGTTTGCATTATCTTGTGATCTACATATCTTCCCAATACAGTTCAAGGTTTTAGGAGTTTGTTTATATACTTCTGGCATCATGATAGATCACAGTTGTTGGTTCACCACTTCGTTTTAATAGGCCCTTTGTACTGCTGTTTGATGTGACTATTATTCCTCTAGTCTCTTAGTACTTTGATTTTACACCCTCATCCAGGATTTTTTTTTGGAAGTGCTTTAAGAAACAATTCCCAAAGTTTGCTGCCCTGTTTAGAGCAGACTTCCTTCTGCCAAGGTGCTACAGGCCAGGTCCGTGAGGTAGCTATTCTGCCAAAATTGTGCAAGGCTTGCAGTTGGCTTCATCTCTTTGAAACTAATACTATTTGGGTGTTGCAGATCTCGTTGAAAATATAACGCCGGTTGACAGCGTAACACTCCCTTGATCCCATCAGGTACCATTCCCCGAGTTTTTGAGTGATCTTGATTTTTCACCATCATCTTCGAATGTGTTTTCTACAAGTGATTTGAGAAACATACCCCAAAAGGGGCTGCCCAGTCCAAGAGGTTGCTATTCTACCAAAATGGCCTGGGCCTTGCATTGGGTTTTACTCCTTTGAAACTGATACAATTTGGTGGGGCAGATCCAGGCAAAAATGCAGCCCCTATCATCAAATGGCCATTACATCAAGTCCTGGAATGCTGGCTTTGCAAATGAAAGCAGAGTAGGACTGCAATTATTTTTTCGTGGACTAAAAGCAATGTATGCATACAATAAATATTGATATGTTTAAAAACAGTATGCAAGATCAGAATGAATGTAAGAACCAGCATGAAAAAGGTTTTGTAGCCCTGAATTTATGGAAAATTCTTTTTGGAAGACTCACGCGTTGGCATGCCAACGATTCATGGCATGCCAATCAGCGTTGAAGACCAAAATATGATGATAGCCTTTAAATTTTCAACCCTAAATTTCCAGACAAGGTGTAACCTTTTACATAATGATCAAGCAATGAAATACATGTGGCTTTTACATAACCAAATGAAGTCATTAAGATCAGGCAATGAAATACATGGGGTTTGGCAGCTTGAAGGTCCTGATCTCCTTGGTACTAGTGGTAATGCTTCTGAGGACAAGGGCAGTGCTTTGACAATAGCTCATATACAAAGGTTTCGAAGCTTCTATATTTTAAATGGCTAAACAAGATAGCTTCTATATCTTAAATGGCTAGGCAAGCTTTGTTAGACCTGTGGATTTTAATTTATGAAACCATTTATACTTATGTTACCTGACTGATTGGCTCTCTTATGCACCAATGTTCTTGGATCATATGCCCATTTTGTATGGAATGTCTACTAAGTGGTTCCAGTTAATGGGGCATTGATTTGAGTGTTCAATATATTCTTGTTCTTTATAGTATTTTTTTGCTCTATTTGCTTTTTTCAATTTATGCCTTACGGCGTTTCCTTTGCAACATCTGGTGCAAATGCTAGTTTTATTTATTTACCATACCTCCACTTTACTTATATTTTTATTTGTTTACACCCTTGCATGTATAGAAGGTGGCTTATGGAGTAAATATAAAAAATACTTTATTTATTTACCAAACCTCTCATTTATTTATAATTTTATTAATTATGCTTTATTTATTTACCATGCCTCTCATTTATTTATATTTTTATTAATTTACCATACCTCTTTTATAAATATGGTATTTGGGCCTTTGGCCCATAGGATTCACTTAAATAAAACCTATTCTTGAAAATGGGCGAATGGATTCACATAAATAAAACCTATTCTTGAAAATGGGCGAATGGAAGGTTGTAACTCCTAATTTCAAGGGCTAAATTTACCTTTTTTACCCTCTCCCTTAAAATAAGGTGGGCTATTTGAGGTGATTTGTAAAAATGTACTATGATACAAAATATTCGCCCACTAAAAATTTAAAACCTCTTAATTTCGCCAAAGGGCGAACATTCGCCCCTAAAATCAGCCCTAATTCAACCGCAATATCTTTGTCTTATTTGAGAAATGCAACATTTTTGTGACTTAACTTCAGAGTAGTTTGGTATAACCAAGCCATGATGTTTGTCTAGTTTTACAGAGAGCGAGATGCACAAATTTTTTATCAAGCACTTGGTGTATATGGACTTATGATATTGTTTTCATAGTTTAGCACCCTACGTTCTCTTCTTTTCGGGGTGTGTGTTAAGTTTCTTCTTGTCAAGTTCCCAAATTTGTTTTCATAGCAACCTCACTTTTCCTTTTTGGATAAATTGTAATTTTATCATTCAAAATATCCGATTACTCTAAATATCATTAGATTTTAGTGATCATGTTCTAAGTAGCTTTTGATGAACAATTTTTTTTGTTGGATGATCCTATTCAATACTTCATTTTAAATCATTACAAGAGCTTTTGTAGAGTTGGTAAAATATATTTGGACTTCTATATAAATTTAGTTTCTTTTGTACCATAGATGAACTCAGAATGACAAGATTTCTATTTCAATGTGATATCTTCCATCCCTCTCCAAATTTTCCTAGTAACCAAAATGATCTTCTGAAGCAACAACGTTATTGTATTACCAGTTCTCTGTGCCACTCTTAAAGGTACAAAAATTATAATATTTTTCTAGGTTTCGTAGGTAGGCTAATCTTGAGCTCCCAATTTTTCGTGTCCTCATTCATCATCTTGGCATTGAAAGCAATCAAGCCAATACCATAAATTTTATGAGATAAGTCGTTATTACAAAGATTCATATCTTGTTACTTTCATCAATGATACAATGAGAAAAATATCACAATATGATGTACCTTTTCCTCAGAGGTATTCTTCATACTGCCGCAATTTTTTACAACATTCATATCATAGTTTGCATGAAAAATTGTCTTAGAGAAGAAAAACTTGTTATCACTTTAAGGTGCAATCTGGATCGAGCCTATATATATATATATATATATATATATATATATATATATGGCCCAAAATTGTGAAACTTGCCCAACAATACTTGTGAAAATGGTTGTTCCTTTCGTTCGATGTTTTCATTTGCTTGATTAATGGAAAATATTTTTATTGCCAAAATTATTATCTTTTGAACCAATTGTAGGTCCCTATTAGAGTCTGTCGAGTGTTGGACATTGTCTAATCCTCTTAATGGTTGAAATATTGTATGTGAGCTTGGAAGCAATTAACAAAATTGTCTAGGAGTTTCATTTTAATTGTGATATTTTGGAATGCATGATTTACTCCAATAGAAGTTATTCCATAGGAATTTTAGTTCCAACATCAACATAATATTTTGGATAAGGCAATATGGATGTTTCTCTAGGGAATTTTTTGTTACAGGTAGTTTGCAAAAGAAGTATGGATGTTTCTTTCAGGATGTGTGCTATTGCAGGTAATCTAGAAGAAATTGTTTAGGCCGGGAGAAACATCTATACTTCCTTGGATTTGGCTTGATTTGGTGGAAGAAAATTTCAGATTTATGTGCTGAGGATTTTGAGCATTCGAGTGTTGTTACTTCTAGCTATTGTTGGTTTTCCATATATTATAGATGCTACAAAATATGTTATCAAATCTTTTCCATAATTTTTATTGCTAGTGCTGAATCTGTTATTGTTGTTTTATCCAATCATCGGTGATGTCATTTTTTTTATTAATGGATGTTGTTTTCACTTGTCAATATTGAGTAAAGAAAACAAAATAAAGGCAAGGTATATTTTTCCCCATTCTTTTAACTGCTCAATAAAAATTGGGTAACATAGTAACCACCTCTAGCTAGATAAGAGGGTGTGTTATAGTTGATTTATCTATAAAATGTAAATTTTCTTACTATTTTTTATTTGTTGAATTTACATAAAGTGAAGAGGAAATAAAATATGTTTAAAAGATAAAAACTTCCCACTTTATTTCTAATTCACCAAGAGAGCATATGCATACTCTTGAAAGCATATGCATACCAAGAAGAGTAGTAAAGTAGGAATTAAAAAAAAAAATGAAGTATTATCTCATAATAAAATTAAAAGTTCTTATTCAAGTTGTATACCTTCGAATCTAACAAAAATAATATCTCTTAAACAAACATAAAACTTTTTGAATGAAACAAAAATGTGTTTCCAACTAAAAGTGTTGCTTCATGCTGTGGAATAGTCTACTTAGCACAAAATGGCATAGAAACAGTAAAACCTAGAAATATTTTGCAATATGCAATGATATGGTTCATTATTTTGATCAACAATGGGAGTGGATCTTCAAATGAGCTATAATACCATATTCAACAAAACATGGTATTCCACATAGGAGGTACACCTTAAGTAACCAATCATGTAACCACATCAAAGATCATAACCCTAACGAAAATGGCTACTGCGGCAAAATATTAATGAAAATAATGCATACAATTGTGGATATATATTAATGAAAAGAATGCATAAATAAAAAAATTCACAGTTGATCATCAACAATTTCCTCCATGCCTTGTGGGTTTAGCTCGCGTGGTTGGGAAAATCATTTGTTATCCTCTCCATCTAGTTTCAATTCTCATATAGTGACATGTTGGTATGTTGTGATAAGGCTAAAATAGTGCGCCCCACTTTGAATAGAGTCCACTTTGGTGGGGTCGATACATCTTGATTCTTTCTAGGTCATAACTTATTAGTATATATAACTTGTAAACTATTGGATATACTCTTAGTTTTATAGTGGCAACAAGAAGGTTGGATCTTAGGCCTTTTCTAGATTACTCCAATGAGTTATTAATTCACCATGTTAAAAAAAATTCCCTTCATAGTATTTAAATAAATGTCATTTGTAAGGAGGAGAATATGAGCAATCATATTATTTCATGTCTAGAACATATCATGGACATCAAATATATTAACACTCTCAATGTTTTTTTTTGGTTAGGCTAGTGGGACTTGGGTTTTGAATTGATGATATTAACATCAAAATGTGCCTTAAAAATACACATAATTACCTTCTATTCAAAGCCCCATAAATCTTCATGGGGCTTTCCACGGGTTTTGAAGTGATGACCTTAACATAAAAATGTGCCTTAACAAGACACCCAATCAACTTCTATTCAAAGACCCATAAACCTTCTCACTTGTGTTTGATGTGTTGTCACCATGTCTTTTTATCTAATAACATTTTCCTAATAGCTTCCACATTTTTCACTCTTTTGTTTAGGATATGCTTATAAAAAATACACTTATCATAGTAAAGTTGGGATAAACTAGCCTATGTATTTGGAGGTGTTAATGAGTTACATGCTTTAGAATTGGAAACTAAATTATTAGCCCTAGTACCTGCTAAGCATGCCTCTATTAAGGAGTATCTTGCTTAATTAAGGTCTTTGTTGTCTCAATTAAAAGCATGTGGCTAGGAGAAAAAGGATGTTGAATGTATTTTCTTGATCTTGTCAAAACCAAAGGGTCCTTTTCATGTTTTTGCATCTACCTCCTATGCAACAAAGGAGGCCCTTGGTGACAAATTTCAAATGACCAACTTTGAGATATTTTGTGATCATATCATGTGAGAACAATGTAAGATCAAGCAGTACATGTTCTCTATAGCTCTTCAAATCAAGATTTGGTGGCTCATAACTCTAAAGGTCAGTAGAAATCTTGATCTTAACAAAAGAAATATTTTGCACAAGCTCGTGAGCCTTCCTCCAAGCCTAAGAAAAATACTAAGTCTACCCATCCAGTTTCTAAGAATGAAGTATCCTCCTCAAAGACAAAGAAAAAACAAGAAAAGAAGAAGACCAAAAAAAATGAATCTTGTACTTTTTGTGGAAAAGAAGGGCATATTGCAGCAAGGTGTTGGAAAAATTTGGATGTCTTATAAGACGCCATGAGGAAGCACAATCATTCAATAGGAAAAGTACATGATTTATCAAGCCAAGACATACATAAATGTACATAAATGTACATATAATTAGATGCTTGATTCAAGGGCATCACATCATATGACTCCTTGTTATGACTTGCTTCCTTTTACATCTCATGGAAATATTTTACAAATTGCAGTTGGTGACTCTAAGCAACTTGAAGTTTTGGGATAAATATTTGTATAGATGGCCAATGGGTGCATTAACAATGTCCTCTATTTCTTGATTTTTTTTTTTAATTTATTGTCCATTTATGAGATCTGTCATTCTGGTGATGGGAAAACAATAATTTTTTCTCCAAATCAAGTAGTTATTAGATAACTACATGTTCCCACAGTTCTTTTTTCTATTGGAGAGGTTGATCATGCCTCCAAATTATATAAGTTTGTATACTTCCAGCCTTCCTCTGCGTCTTCTTTTATAGATTTTGTTGGTTCATTTGAGTAAAATTTGACATGAAATATTTGGGCATCTATATTATAGATATCTGCAACATATGTCCACTCAAAATTTGGTTTTAGGTATTCCAAAGGTTTCATGTATTGATGTACTATGTACAGGTTGCGCTCTTGGAAAACAACACCAAGATCCATTACCTAAACGGAAAACCTCAAGGGAAAAAGGACCTCTTGGGTTGGTATATAGTGATCTAATGACATTTTCAACTCCTTTTTTAGGGACCAAATATGCATTAACTTTTATTGATGATTTTTCATGTTACTCTTGGGTGTATTTTCTCAAGTACAAGAGTGAAGTCTTTGAAAACTTCAAGACATTTAAGGATCTTGTTGAGAAACAATCTTCATGCTTCATTAAAAAACTACACACAGATAATTGGGGGGAATACGTTAGCAAGGAATTTCAAATTTTTTGCAAATACCATGGAATTATTCATCATCATTATGTTCCCTACACCCATCAACAAAATGGTGTAGTTAAAAGAAAGAACAAAACACTTAAGGAAATGGCTAATTACATGATTCAGTCCAAGAAATTAGGACCTACCTTTTGGGCTAAGGCGGTTAATTGTGCTAATTACATTCAAAATAGGATGACTCATAAGGAAGTTCAAAATATGATTTCAATTGAAGCTTAGACACTTGAGAAAACTGATGTCCCCTCTTTCAGGGTATTTGGAAGTCCTTCTTGGGTGTTAATTATAGATGAAAATCACAAAGCCATTGAAAATAAAACTCATAATTGATATTTTTTGGTTATTGTGAGGACATTAAATCTTATCGGTTATTTGATCCTTCCTTTAAGAAAGTTTTGTTCTAAAGAGATGTTCATTTTGATCAAAATAACAATCTAGGATCATCCTCTTCCCATTCTACCTCATCCTCAATTATTGATTATGGCTCTAATAATTGTGATGCATTTGTAGATCTAGTAGAAGAAGAAAGTTCTACTGAAGTTCCTCAGCCAAAAGAAACTCTACCATCAACACTTAGAGAAACTGTATAGGAACAACCCGATTTAGAAAATTCCTTGAGGAGGATTCTTCGCAAGAAAAATAATCCTAATAGATTTGGCTATCATGCGGTTGATTTCATTTATCTAGCCTCAAATAAACCACAATATAGAGGAATCTCTCTTTTGAGTCATGCCATTTCAAGCGATCCACAACAATTTTTTGATGTTGTTTGAAAACCTGAGTGGGAAGTTGCCATGACAAAAGAGTATTCTTCTTTGATGAAGAATCATACTTGGGATCTTGATCCTCTTCCAAAGGGACATAAGTTAATCTGTTTCAAGTGGGTCTACAAAACCAAATATGTAGCAGATAGATCTATAGACAAACATAAGGCACGTCTTGTGGCTAAGGGATTTTCACCGGTTGAAGGAATTGAGTATTTTGAGACTTTCTCTCTTCTTGCCAAGATGGATTCTATACATATTGTGCTTTCTCTCGTAACCTCCCAAGGCTAGGTATTTTACCATAAGGATGTAAAGAGTACATTTCTGCATGGTGATCTACATGAGGAGATTTACATGGATCAACATACTAGTTTTGTGCATGACCCTTCACTTGTCTACAAGCTTAGGTGATATTTGTATGGTCTCAAACAAGCTCCTAGAGCTTGGCATGAGATCATGGATAACTTTCTACTTTCTTCAAGGTTCAATCATTGTCACTCTAATCTGACAATCTACACTAAGAGACTAGGATCTAATTGATTGATTCTAGTTCTATACGAGCATGATTTGTATAAAAACCCAGGGTTAAAAGTTCATGTAATAAAGTTAATAAGGAAAAACAATAATACCAAGGTCATAGGACATGTATTCCAAGATGAATGTTGGGAAAAAAATCCTAGTGGGTGTCACTTCGGTTTATTATGGCTAAGGAAATTGGCAAAGGCATTGGAAAAGGCAAAGAGGCATTAATTGACATGCATTGATGAAAAATAAAGGAAAATAGGAGAAAAGGGAGATGAAGTGTCATAGGTTTGCATGAGGAGTAAAATTGAAGGGAAAATAGAGGAAAATGAATAAAATAAAGGCCTCAATGATAAAAAGGCTTATGAGGACCAGTTCACAATTTTTTGTCAAATTTTCTTTGGAAATAGTTTCAAAGAAGAGCACTAAGAGGAGAAAGAAAGAAAGAAAACAAAGGAAGGAAAAGGAAGGACAATGAAAGAAAAGGACAAACAAGGAAGGTTGGATCAAGAAGCTTCAGTAGGAGGACTTTGTAGGTAGCAAGTTGCATGTGTGATTTCCTAGCTGAAGTGTCAATGCATGGTACATGCATTTGTTCAATTGGTTCATTTTTTGTAATTGGCATGGGTTTTCTCTAGTTTGATACCCTTACCTTGCCATTTCTACATAGCCATGGTGTGATGGGATTCTTTTTTGGTTGAGATTTAGATTGCCATAATGTTTTGGAAATGGGTGAGGTGGTCTCAGGAAATTCCTAAGGGTTGGGGGTGGAGGTGGTTTAATCTCTAGGAAGCCCTTGACAAGTGGGTGGAGACAGGAAAATTCATCAAGGTAATGTTGAAGAAACTCTGAGGCATCCAAACTTGTTTTAGGTTTTGTGATCTCTTGAGCGGTTTTGGTGGGATCGTGATATCTTGAGGGTGGAGGTGGTTTAATCTTCGGTAAGCCTTAGTTTTTTACGTATTCAGATCTCACATTCATGCTTATAATATGGTAGAGGGGTGATTGGCTGAAATAAATATTTGGCTCAACCCAATCTATGGTCAAGTGGTATGTGGAAATCCATGACTTGGTTGGCTTTTGTATAAATTAATAAGAGTTATTTTCCTATTGTAATCTATGAGAAATTGTACTTGTTATTATGGTGATTTTATGGTTGTTATGTCATGGTTAATAATGCATTTATATCTTGGTTATAAGCATGGATTTGTAATGTGCTTTGGCTATGACTTTTTTAGGATCTGATAAGTATTTGATGGTTAATGAATGCATGGGCTAACATGACCTAGGTGGATATTGGTGGCCACCCGCCTATTCCACTTGGACCCCCACCATTGTTTCTTTCAATTGTTTAGTTTCCTTAATTGTAGCACAATTTACTATTTTGGTAGTTTTTCTTCGGGTCCTAAACTTCCAGAGCTATTTTGAGGCCCTAAACGATGTTTTTTGGGAAGACCACTGGAAATGAATATGTGTCCTTAACTCAGTATTCACTATCAGCAGTTTTAATCCTCAGATAGATATTTCTAGCAAGGTACCATGTGTGTCAAACGGAGATTGTATGCCAAAGTTACGACCCTGGGAAGTTGATGTACCAACTTACACCAACGGAACCCATATTTTGGCGTTTCATCTCCTAGGGTTAGGTTTTTGGATGTTTATGGTTTTCCATTGTTTCTCAATAATAAATAGGCCTTCAAGCCTCATTATAACACAGTTGAGAGGCATGTATTTGCCACATCTCTTCTTAGATATAAGCTATCATCGTCCGAGCTAGTCTTATTTCCATTATGTTTGTAAGCATATTTCAATATTTGATATTAATGAAATAAAGTGGTATTTCTTCTACATCTCTATATTTATGGTTATATCTGTAATTTGTGGTGTTCCTGTTTAAATATGGATCAGTGGTATTAGAGTAGTCTGCTCTTTCTCTATTTTTCCTTGCATGTCCCCAACGAGATCGGGGTATAAGGAGTTAGGGCTTGATCTGGTTGAACCTTTGCAATATCAGCCTCGAAAACCCCGATGGTCACTCATGGGGGAAGAAAGGAAATATGAGGGGGCAGGAGATCCTTTCAAAATGTTTCTCAAGCAGGCCCTCGAGAAACAAAGAACACAATGATAGATGACTTTGCTCAGATCCTTCAATAGTTTCCCACCGGCAGCGCATCCACATCCTGCAGGCACTTTGGAGGCACTAGTCCTTTTAAGGCACAAGTAAAATTTTACATTCCAATATTTGAGGTTTAAATAGATGCAAAAGCCATAGTTAAATGGTTAAATCTACTAGAAGGATATTTTTTTGTTCATGATTTTCTAGCCAAGAAAATATTACGTTTGCTCTTCTCAAAGTCGGCCCCCATGTCAAGGACTGGTGGGAAACCTACTGTGAGCAAATGGATGAAAATGTGCCTTCACTATTTTCAGCTGCACCCACTTGGAATTCATTTCAGGATGCCATCAAGGAGCAGTACTACCTTGTCAAGAGCTATGAGGATAAATACATAAAGTGGACCACGATGTGGTAGGGAAGGGACCAAGACATACAAGAGTTTACCAATGTTTTTCATGCCCTTTGCACAAAGTTGGGTATCAAGGATTCTGAGAAACATTTTTTACTCAAGTACCATGACTACCTACACAAGTACATCCAGGATGAGATGGAGTTCCTGGAAATCTCCCACTTGGCATGGCTTACAGATATGTTGTCAAGATCGAGCAAAAGATTAAATAGAAAAAGCGAGACTTTGGATTTGCAAATCCAAAGAAAGGAAAAGGCACCCCCAAACCACCAAATAAAGGACAAACCCAAGGCGGGGTGACCCAGGAAAACCTACCAAAGGCACAAGCAAATAACAACACTGTGAAGCCGAAGAAGGACATGGGAAAGTGGTACGAGTTCCATAAGAGCTCCACTCACAACACAAGTAAGTTTCGGGCAAACCAATCACTGGTGGCCGAGCTGAAGGCT
>APFE030765247.1:4680-30757 GCA_000404065.3 Pinus taeda
TATTCATCTCAAAGGGATACACTAGTATAAAATGGCTAATTAATTACTAAAACAATGACTAAAATTTGCATACAAACGATCATTTTTTCAGTCGGTGACTAGTAGTAGCTAATTTACAGTATCTTATAACGCGACCAACTTTTAGTCATTTTTAGCTTAGTCATTAATTGGCTGTCTCAATTTTATCATCTAGTAGTATATTTAGTCATAAATTTGGTCATTGATTTAGTCATTAATTGCCAAATTAATGACCAAATATACAACAAAATATATTACTATATGGTTACACGAGAAAACCAATTAATGACCAAAGAAATATAACCAAAATGTTGGTTGTGTTATAATATACTGTAAATTAGCTACTAATAGTCATATATATGCAATTTTAGTCATCCTTTGAAACCAATTAATGACCAGAGAAATATGACTAAATTTTGGTCATGTTATAAAATACTGCAAATTAGCCACTAATAGTCATATATATGCAAAATTTAGTCATCCTTTGGAATCACAAATTTACCATTTGTAGTAGTCATGTTTTTTGTAGTTTCATATTTATTATATAAACGACTAATTTAGTAGTTTATATTCATTTCATTTACTTTCATTAATATTCATTATAAATGACTAATTTAGTTGTATATTCATTTTATTTGTGTTCATCATTAATCAATATAAACTACTAATTTAGAAGTTCTAGATTGATTTTATGTGTTCATTATTAATCAACATAAATTAATGAGTATGATTTTGCAACTAAATTTTAAAAATGTCATACAATGTGCATGTTCATCTAATATGAAAACACAGAGTTTCATATGTTAATTATAATACTAAACAATATCAATGCATCTATAAATAATTTCAACCAGATAAATTATATTATATAAAATGCTAAAGTATTACAATATGAGTTTCTAACTTAATATTGTTTCAACTACAATTTACACATGAAATGATGTTTCATCACTTCAAAATATTATCATTGTATTGTGAAGGCATTACAGGTGAATTCACCAACTCTGAATACTTGACCATCAGTCTCTATGTGTGTGTCTTATGTGGGATATTGAATCTAAGAATATCACTAGATCGGTTCTCTTCTCTCTCTCTCTTTGCATTTGTCACTCCAGTGTTAATGCTCTCAACCTCTTTCTTCAATTCCTGCCTCTTAGCATCAATACTGAGTTCATTTTCTGAAAACAAGAGAAGATATAGTGCAAAGTGTAAGACATGAAATACAATGAACAGTAAAATATAAACTAAAGTAGACTATAAAGAGTTTATATGACATATACCTAAACATCAGTGATGTCAAATCCATTTTCCCCATACAAGCAAGAAACTCGAACAAGTTTTCTTCAATTTGGTGATAGTGGCCACTATAATGTGGCTAGATGACCTGTATAAACAAAGCAAATAAAATATCACCATATAAAATAACACCTTAGTAACTTAGTATACAACCTTCAGGGAAAGCTTAGGCACAATCATGCCAGCTAAGTCACATGCTAAAAAGTTTAAGCTATAGGTAACTTGTGAAAACAAATAATCTAAGATGTGATGTTTAATCCTTTTCATTTTATTCGCAACAACATTTCACTTTCTAATGCATGAACTTGGTCAAGTATATAAATAACATGTGCTTAAATAAAAACATGAAAGTAAACTTTTCTGATAGCCATGAAAATCTTTTAACACAAAATAGTTATAAGGATTCCAATCAATATTGTGTAATACTAATTTCATCTTCAAGCTTTGGTTGTTGTTTAAATTGACATGATACCAAGTATTTTCAATTTCACAGTTAAAAGACAAAACAAAATCATAAGAAACGTTCAAAATACAATCAAACAATAAAGAGAGGATAGCATGGAATGGACAATGCAATTATAAAAAAAAGTGTTTACCAGTCCATCAATGTCTTGTCTGGAATTCTTAAAACATTTACTTTCCAAAAATAACCATGGGGTGAAAAAATCACAAGATTAAAAACCATAGGAATCCCTACTAGAAACATTTCCAAAGTCGATGGCTCAAGTGCTTGGAGGACCTCTAACAACAAATTAATCATATCCAATACATGCTCTGCATTGTCTCCCCATCCTTTTTCCAATCAAATTTCCTATAACATGCCCACAACAGAGTCAAGTAATAATCAAACAAAGACATTGACATTTGTTTTGATCTTTTCTATCTATAAAATTTGAATTTGATTTGTTTCGAGAACATATTAATTCATATTTAAAGTCTTCCTAAAATATGAGAAGGTGCCAATCAAGCATGACATCAGAAAAATCGACCTCAATGAGGTCCTCAAATAATTTCTACCATATATTTTTCATGTTATGATATCTTGGGTATAAAGAATAACATATTTGCAAAAGAAAAATCCATATATTACTTATGTTCAAACTCTGTATATGGTGTATTCTTAGGCAACTTTTTAATATGTTTCTCCGCCTTTACCAAAGCGATATGTAGTTTGGTTAAACTCGGTATCCTTTCATTCAGCATCAATTTCTGCAAGATAAACGTCACACATTATTTTTTCCCATTTCTCAACATGCTACATGTGATAAATTAAAAGTCACATAAAACCAAGAGAAAACCCTTTTCTAACCAAAACAAACAAACAAACAAACAAACAGTGCCTCTAATAAAACTTCATTCTAATATCAGCAGATGAAAAGAGAGTGGACCATTTTTGCCGCTTGACTTTGCATGTTTTTGTTATGAAAGCGCTTGAGCTTTAGGAACCAACAAATGTGATGGAAGTTATAAATATGAAAAAAATGATGTTGACCTTTGTAGACTTCTTCAAAATGATGTGAATGATGCCATTTTTGGATGTGGTAAATCTCATAATAAGAAATGGCCACATTGGATGTAGAGATTAAATATAAAAACTTGTGGACATGGCATGTATTCTAATAAATTTCATTGCAATGACTACCATGGGCCTCCACAGGTTACAACTCCTCAGTATGATAGTCTTGATGATGAAAGAGAGATGGCAATGCTAAATGTGGGTGGTCTTAGTTTGTATAGTGGATATCTTCAAACCAAGGTCATCATCTTAATGAACCTAGGTTTGGACATGGTAAATCTAGATCTGGTCCTCACTCAGGATTTGTCAAGGATATTTCCACAAGAGTCTCACAATTTATCTAGTAAATAAATAGTTAAACTATATATTAAAACAAATCGAAGCGAACTGCTCAAAATCATCTTAGGTGGGTTGTGGTCAAGTGGTTAAATCAAATCACTTTCAGTGCAAAAAACTAGGTTCAAAGCCACCTGAAGACATGTTATTGAATTAATATGGCAAACAAAGTTATCTTCATTCAAAAGTGGGTGGAAGTCTTAACAACTTTGATGGCCCATGGTTGTGGTCAGTCTCAACAAGCGAGGAAAGATGCAAGTATTGGATGAATTTAATGTGGCCAACAGAGTTATCTACCCCATCAAAAAGTGGATGGAAGTCTTAGCAACCTTGATGGCCCATGGTTATGGCATATCTCAACAGATGAGGAAAGATGAAATCTTGGAAGAATTTAATGGAAGAGATACGCTTGGCCATGGCCTCTAAGAAAAGGTAGAGCCCAATTCATTAACAAATTTCCATTTTCAAACTGCAAAAAAGAATATCACAAGATCCTGAACTAGATGGAAAAATACCTTTGCTATTTTAGCCGTCAAGTCATGCATGAAATGTGCGGCCTCGTATGATTCAAAGAAATATGCTTCTTCAGAATTTTCTATGGCACTTGAATACACCTATGCAAAAGTACATTAAATCAACTTTAAATATCAGATGGAAATAAAGTAGAAATATAAACTATGGTGTTAATATCAATCCCAACAAAAAATTGTTATTGGCTAAAAATCAATATGTTACACACCCAATAGTGCAAGCTCCTTTTCTTGCAGAAAAAAGACAACCAATTGGATTAGTTGAAGGTCAAGCACTGATGTCCACGACAAATTTGGGCAAGCCAACACACCCTCAAATTATGAATTCAATCAAAATGGGAAGGTCTAAGCCCTCATCCAACTGTTGAAACAATATGAAATGAAGGGCTTGAAGAAAACCCCACCCATATCAAATACTGAAGAGCTTAGCTAATAATCTTACGATTACCTAAAACCAAAAATGTTTCACGACTTTTTAACCAAATTGAAGGTCTGACAAACCATGTTTGGCAACAACCATTTTCAAGAGCATATGCCTTATAAAATTTACAACATCTGACTTCACAAAACTACATTTCTAATTAAGTCATGGTGTTGAGCTTCTTTATGCCTCAAAATAAAACACATGAAGTGAAATGATTGTTCTAAAAGGAAAAACTCCAAAATTCCAATCAAAATTTGGCACAGACCTTCGCTTAAATCTGTACCAAATAGTGCATATCCATGACATATCCTTCAAGTCTATAAAACCAAAGATAACACCACCTTCGCATGGTTGTGAAAGGCTTTGGTGTCCACCTCACCAGAAAGAGTAACAAAACTTGTAGGCCTCTAATCATGTTGAAGTAGTTCCATTGTCGTTCCATAATTATTGAGGCACCCCTTAATTGTTGTTGGTGGGTCCAAAGCATGGTGAATGCCTATGAAAAGCTATGTGATATCTCTACTCCAACAATAGTCCTTTTTAGAGGACTAACAATGTGCAAGCAAGATGCCTTCAAGGTATCACCCTTACCAATTCTGCAAAGCATGAGTCACTTTCAGTATGACACCAAAAAACTTTCTATGCAATGCTTCATAAAAACGTTTGCAATTTCCCCTAAATTTTACCAAAAAAGCCACTAAAATTCACTAATTTAGTTTAGAAGAATGGAAAGGACCAAGTATTACAAGGTCAAAGAAGAAAAAAAATCAATCTTTGAAATACCCAAGCCTTCATCATATTTCAAGAATTTTCCTGATGCAATGTAGAAAGCAACTTCACCCGCTACAAAAATATTCTCGTTTCATATTACTCCTGAGAAATGTGTTATTGGAGGTGGTGTCAATACAATGCTTGTACTGACCCCTACATAACCATGCATATATTGAAGCTCAACCTATCAAATTTACAATATATAATGTAAGAAAAGTTAAAGTGTAATCTGTTTCACAAAAAAATTACAAAATTATTTTTATCAGTATAAAACATGAAGAATGTTGTTAAGCATTGTGTTTATCACAACATACCAGCATTAAATTTTACCAGGTAGATAACCTTGTGACTATTGATGATGAAAGTTAGGGGGCATACTGAAGCCTGACTAATACAAATGTCTGAGTAAATGTTTACAATATTACGAAGAAAATGCTCCAGGTAGAAACAAGAACAAGATGTTTCGTTGCAACGGTTATCACATATAAAACCAGTTATTATTTTTCATATCCTTCCAAATGGATTATTTCAAACTGCAGAACTTGAAATTTGATCCCTTCTCATGTGAGACTGAGTGGAACAGCACACTACAGATGAAAACAACAACATATTGCTAATATATGCATTCAGGAAAATGGCACAATTGACACAAATGTTTAATCACCTTAATTGTCATCTATTTCTAAATGGTAAAAATGAATGCCACAATAACTGAAAGAATGTTTTAACTTATAGAATGTAGCAATGTCCCAATTAATACAAAGTACTGCAGGTTGTTACTTTACAAAAAAACACCTGCTTTAAGCATGCAAATTGTTCAAAGCTAAATATGATTTCAAACATATATTTGATTGTTCAAATCCTACAATTAATAGAGACAAAGTCTTGCACATCTAGGTTTTCACTCTCAAGTTCTCTATTGTTAGAGGTAGCCATGACTTCCCTAAGGAGGGGTGGCTCCCTTTCCTCCTTTGATCTAGCATTTGAGGCAGCCACAAAAGCTTTCAAATATCTTATGGCAACTTCTTTCTCCAAAGAAAAAGGACCATAACATCAGCCAAATGATGGTTTGTTAAGAAATGGAATAAGTGCTTAAGCTCATTCCATCAATCCAAGGATAAAAGCACTTCATTTCTACCTCTAAAATCTGTGCTTCGAAATATATATTCAATTATCAACTATAAACCCCAAAGTTAATTGACAATAACATCCATTGTCACCTTGGTGATCATCCTTCTCACATAAGGCTAGCTCTCCTCCAACATAAGGGAGGAATCCATGATAAGCCTACAAACTTGTCCTTCAAACACTAAAAAAACATATTTGAAAAATGATATTGCTTTTGTCTTTTAAGATTTGAAATGGAAAGTTAGGCAAGACATAGTGCCTAGTCCCTCAACTATAAACTCTAAGCAATAAACAAAACTTTAAAATTGATGAATAAGATGTGAGTCATGAAAAAACAACCAAACAACAAGTGTTATCAGTCAAGAATAAATCCAATAAATATGTAACAGTGATATCTCCTACTAATTGGAACATTTGAAGACAATATGCTCCCCCAACTTGATCTCTTGTAAGTCACATAGATGAAAATTCCCTTTGAGGTGTGTGATGTCGTGAGATATCTCAAACCAAAGTGAGTGGGAGCCCACTCTGAATGAACCAAGGGGAATCCTAAGGTTGTGCATCCAATCTCTATTAGTATATATAGGCCTAACAATAAGAGTCACTTACCTACATAAAGCACTCAAAATAATAAAATGACATATTCAAGCTAACGCCCTCACACCTAGTCAGGTTTCCTATCACTTTTTGGTTGGATACCAAAATGGAAACTTTGTACTTGCATATGAGTCAGGTTCAGTGTCTCTTGGTCCTATCATAGTTACCAAGGAGCTTTATTCTTAGTTCACAAACAATAATATTTCTTCCTTTCTCACCAATTTCAATGTCAAGGAGAAGTATCTATCAGGTGAGGAGATATTGAAAATGGTGGAAGCAACACTTTCGAAGAAATTTCCATCAAGTAAAGGGAAAAATCCATAAAAAACTGCAATAGAGGATTTGAAGTCCCAGTACACAAATTTCATGTCAAGAAGATTTCCTGAATTGCCATAGGAAATTTCATTCTAATAATGTGATGGAATATTGCTTTTAAATATTATTTTTTGCATTCATCTATTTTTCTATGATCTGTGACCTCTGCAAGGCTAGCGAAATTCGGGATGCAAACAACCAATTGAAGTAAATTTTGAATAGGGGTTTGTTTTTAAGTTGTACTACTTATGGGGCATTCACAGGAAAGATGGAGGAAGGTGAAAGGTTGGTTGCTAAGGGAATGATAGTTAGCAATTATTGTCAAAAATGATTTCTACTATGTATCATACACCATCATTGCTATGAGTAATACTTACTTGATGCTTGATTTAGTGCCAAGTACAAAATGATGGAAAATACTTTCCTCCATACCTATCGCAATTAGTTTGGTGTTCTACGGATCATACAAAAAATTGTTGCAAAGTTTCAAGTTTTTAATAATGTTACCACAATAGAGGGTATGAAAAATGATCACAAAATATGATTGCATATAAGCTTTTGTAGCTGCTTATGTTACAGAGCCTACCATCTTATGCTCTTATTGTGAATTACATATTGCCACTGACATTACATATTGCAAAAATTCAATTAAAACTACGCTACTACTACCATTAAAAAATGCTTGTTGAGAAAATTCATCTTGGAATCAATCCATTCACTAAGAGACAACAACATAGTTTGTTGATAAAGTGTTTTGTGTAAAGAAATAGAAGCAGAAATCGTATTATGATTATTTCGGCACATTGCTTGCCCAACAGAGATAAAAACAAATAGAAATAAAAGTACAATTGTGCTTAGGATCACACGCACAATCATTTAAAAAAAAATTATATCTCTAGGTTAAAAAGCAATTTGGCACTCACCATTACAAATGAATAAAACAGAGTAACAATGACAACATAAAAGTTTTATCTGAGTGCATTCATAGAATATCCAATTCTTGAATATGAATTAATATGATGTAAACATTTTGACTTGATTGGAATCCCTTTTGCAATTGTTTCTAGGTAGTAAGTATAGCAATTGATACATTCCATTACTTTTGGATTCCTTTGAAGTATATATTGACCTTTACTTGAAGTTGTCATTGTTGGAAACTCATGGTTAACCAAGCAAGCTTGTAGTCCATATAATGGGTTGGGTGCAGTTTGTATTAGTTAAGGGCATTGTTCAAAACCATAAACCTAAACCATACCCCCCAACAAAAACAAAAAAAACTATACCTGTTCATTATTAAGGGATATCATAAATTTCAAATTTTGATAGGTTAGTTATTTTTTTTTGTTTTTTTTTTCAAGGTGAGGGGGGTGGGGGTCAGTAGAGCTTATATCAAAAAAGTTGTGGCCATACGATACAACTTAAGTTTACTAAAAATATATTGTCTTGGGCAAGAATAACTTGGAATCCCAAGTTAAGGATGAATGAGTCAAAATAATATGGAGGCCTACCTATATCTACTTCTTAGAATCCATAGGTATACTTCTTAACATACTGGCATAATAAAGACAGAACTCAACAAACCATACTAGGTTACTAAGAAAAGGTAAAAATGTAATGCCCGTTTCGGGCTTTAGTTACTTGGTCCACATGACATGCTAGGGCTTCATAATTCACAATTGTGGAGCTAGTATCAATGTAGATAGCCACATGATTGTCTTCAGTGGGGCTTTCCAGTAGCTTCGAGATATGACCACTTAGGGTGTATCCATAGAATGAGGTGGGCCAGAGGACGTAGAGTCTACAAAGGTGTTGCTTAAGTTGAGAGTGGGATATCGCTTAACCTCTAGGTGGAGGTTGAAGTGAACCAATGTGCACCCAACCATTGTTTATAAAGACTCCATAATTGAAGCCATTTTCAACTGGTTCCCTCTAAAATGGTCATGGAGGCGCAAGGTTCAGCCCCCCATTTCCTCAAATTAAAAATATGATTCGATGTTTGTGGCATGCATTATATAATTGGTCTTGGTGTATATGGATGTGGATGGAAATTTGGGGCAAGCATTATTGCTGAAATAGGTTATATAAGTCAATTTTTTTTATGCCACCATTGTCAATAATGCACCAGCCCAAGAGAATTTCAATTTGATGAATGTCACTAAATAATGCCTCACTATTTATGCATGAGTAGTCATTGATCAAGTTTAGAATGACAATTATTAACCAATTGTTTGGTCTTTATTCATCTCTTCCTTCATTGTCACAATGAGTTCAACCTTTCACACCTTTCTAGATTTAGACATTCTCCACTTGAATGCAAGAATTAAGAGAATGTTACATTTCAACAAAAAGAAGAGGTGGGCACAAAAACAATTGTTCCCAGCATGCTATTGGCATGGGTGTTGAGTCTCATTTTCTAGTATATTACCAGTAGTAAGTTAATTTTTTACTGCATGGAGAAATAACTAGCACAACGAAGAAGCAAAAGAGTTCCTCTTTATGCAAATAAAATATGAAAACATGATGCACAAGGAAGCATTGTATGCAACTACAAGGCAACATACAACCATCTCCGAGGCATTGGAAATACCGATATATCTGGATTACTCTGGATAATTTAATGTGTGAAGCTTAAGGGTTTTGAGGTATTTACACCAGTTATTTTCCATCCTTGCAAGGGATGTCCCATTTGCCAGGATTTAGGGTATAAAAAGCACCAGAATACGGAAGTCAGTGCACCAGTGCAACTGTATGTACATAATTACATCACTTATACCATCCTCTTCTTAGGATTCCATCGAAAATTCCATAGTTGATTTTAGGCCCGACTATTCTATGATTGGGTGTGCAGGTGGCCGTGACTACCACTTAAGGCAGTTCTGTCATTTGTAGAATGATTGTTGAACTGAAATAATGTCCAAGATTTGTTTTTTAGATGACCTTATTGTTGTATCTTTTATAATGATGTGCAATCTGTCCACATGGATACACTTTGCTGGAAATTGTTCACTTTGTACCTTCTTCTGGCATCTGTTTCACATCAGCAAGAGAAGATACAAAAGTGGATCCTATGGACCTTTACACATGGTAAAAATTTCTAGTTTATGCCAACACTCCTATTTTATCATCCAACATATGGCAAATTAATTCTATGAGATATTAACCAAGTCAACATATAGTAGCAGGGAAAAACCCTTCTTTAGAAGGGTTGTAACTTGTGACCCTTGTCAGGTTTATAATCATGATTTAGGGGTGCTTAAAGCCTACAAAAATGACCTACAAATTTAAAGCAATTACCTTCTTTGGATATTGGTGACAATATGCAGAGGTGTTAAGAAAACCTTATCATTGCCTCGATATGATGATATTGCAGAGATATTGTTTTTAGCCAATAGTTATATCAGAACACTGGTTCAAATCTGATTTCGATACCCAAATTTGAGAAGAACATTTTCATCAGGTTGCAAAGGCATAACTCATTTTTGAAAGTTTCTTATTTTTGAAGTTTGGTTGGTTAAAAATCCTAAAGGACCACATTAGAGGAGCACTCCATCCCATGCACATGTATCACTACTTTAATGCACCTCTTTTGGAGCCTGGAGGTGGCCACATTTTGAGGAAGTTGTAGCTTGCACTTGAGATCCTTTTTATGAGGAGTTGGTTAACATAAAGAAGAATACCCAAGCGTTAAGGGATACAAGGCAGCTGCCATATTCTCCAAGGTCAAAGAGTCAATAAGAAGTAAAGTGCTCCATGCCTGAGGGATACAAGGGTAATTTAATATTAATATATGATTGGAGTTTTTTAAGGAATTCCCTAGATATAAGGATGACTGTAACCTTTTTCAGTTGTTAGCACAAATCTCAAGAAGTTATGCCTTTGAAATGCCATAAAACATTTCAAATAATGTTTCACAATTCTGAAATGCCATCTAAAATGGCAAGTGGCATTTCAAGGCAAAATGGGCACGTCTTAATCTAGTTTAATTTTGTTTTTACAGGGAAATTAACCATAGGAACCTACCCAAGTGCTTTAAATTGTAATTGACATAAATTTTGAAACTAATTTCATATTGAATAAGCTTCTAGAAAACCCTTACACCATGTCTTTGTTCTAAACACAATTTACCACTTATTATTTCCTCAGACTTTCTTCTAGATTGTTTGAGCAAAGGTATCTCCTACACAAACAAGAAGAACTTCTATTGTGTTTGAAACATTGTGATCTGGTTTTGTAGTCACAACCAGAAGATAGTTGTGAGCAACAACATTATTCCACACTTCATTGCTTCACATTTTCTTCAACAACTTTTAGGAAAAAGTGTTTTCTATAGCTACAACAAGCATGCTATGTTCATTTTGGACAACATGGATATTATTGGAGGCTACATTTAAATTTTCTTACTCAATTATCCTTTGTTCTTGTTTTATTTTATATTTATAGATAGATAGACAAATATTGTTTCCCTATTTCAATTTTTTTTTTGTCTTTTTACTTTTTTGATGGGGGATGAGGTAGGGATCATGTTTCCAGCATGTACCCCTCTCCCAATACCATGCAACTTCACTTCCAACGATTTTTGAGATGGAGACTCAAAAGATTTCTAAGAGAGCTCTCAATCAATCTCCAAGGCATTTGTCACACTTCAAAAACTAATTCCAACTCAGAGCGATTTTTTAAGTCAAAATTGAGACCCTTCAGGGTTGATTAGAAATGGGCTTCTAAGAGGTTCATTTAAGGATTTCACAACTAGGGATATTTATTCTAAAATATTAATATAACAATAATTCTCAAATGTTGATGCATCACTAGGATAACAAGATTAATGCATCCAAAGCATTTCCACAATTTACATTGACCTGAAACTCAATCAAGAAAGTATCCAAAAAAATCAAGAAAGAAAAAGGCAACAGATAATAAATAATGTACTATACAACTGACTGGAAAATTACTAATAATCCATGTGACCTGATTCCTAAGGCTTCTTAATGCTACTTACAAAGGTCCGTTCTAAGAGAACTAAATTTGTCACCACTACAAATCGTACCACCAGGTAACCACTATATCCTCTTTGCCAGATATATGCAAAACAATATAAGATTACCTACAATTCCCTTCCATAACTTTTGCCATGTTGTCATCATATGTAGGAATAAACACATCGCTGGCCAAAGACACCATGTAATCCAGTGCAGCCATTTCAAATGAATGATTTTGGAATTGCTTTAAATCCATAGGACTAAGAAGAGTCTCATTCCTTACCTACATATTTTTTTTGATCAACATGAGTGCATGACATAAGAAAATCCAACTTCAAAGGAAATGAGTTGAAGTGAGTGAATCGATCAACTTAAAATATTTGCATAAGTTGAATAGAGGGTAGGCATCCTTCTTTCTCCTTGATAGATTTCTTCAGCAACAATGTATATCTAGATATATCTATCAAAATCAAAATCTTTCAATACTAATGGAGTCTCCTCTGGTGTTATAGGACATAGTCCTTCCTTTCTCTTCATTTAAGAAATTATGACCTCCTTCCACCAAGGGTAGGCATGCTTTTGAAAGAAATACAAAAAGATAATAGGATCAACATTGTTAACAATAAAGATTTTGACTTGACTGGGAAAATATTATGATTTCCAAACATGTAATATACCTCAGTCTGGTGAGTTCCTCAACTTATTCATCGGTACAACAAAGAGTGCAACCAGAAAAAACCAATACATCCATTTCATAAAAAAGATGAAGAGCCACAAAAGGACCATGCTGTTGCAATATCTATAAAAACAAATGACCCAATTCATCAATTTTTGAAGTGAAAAGCATAGTGTTGTAATTAACATGACAACATATCTTTTAAAACTCAAGTGGTAGGCTATCATAGCTTTTAAAATTCAAGTGGCAGGCTATCATTTGCTATATGTGCATATGCCTTATTCAAATGCAAAACTTTGTGCTTTTTTATAAGGGGAAGGATTTGTATCATGGTAGGAAACTTTGTTAGTATCCTTCTGTGCAAATCCCAAAGTATTCAATGATAGTCTTCGATACTCAACCTAATGCAGGTAATAGGACATGTTTGGCCAGCTCACAGGAGGCATGGTGAAGATTGCCCCGTCTTTTGCCTTTGCCTTCAGCTTTGAAGGAAGCTTCTTTACTATCTCAAACTTGCCTCTGAGAGATGTGATAAACTGATCCACATCAAAAATGTTTTCAAATTCACTATTCACATAGAATTAAAGATTATTTTTTGTAAATGGGATAAACCACCCCCACAGGTAATTAATGCCATGCAATACTCAATGCTAAAATGAATCAATAAAACATACTGAAGATCTGTTAAGAGATAGGAGGAATAGTGAAGTTAAACACCTGGGATCTGCCCAAAGTGAAGCCTTGTCCAGCTTTGGGACAACCATAGTCACATTGAGATAATTGTAACCATATCACATATCTAACGTGAGAAAAATATTGACCAAAATGAAGCCTTGTCCAGCTCTAGGACAAACACAGTCACATTGAGATAATTGTAACCATGTCACATATCTAATATGAGAAAAAGATTGGCCTTGATCAAATGATAATATATCAAAAAACAGTCACAAAAGAAAATTCAACAAACATAGTGACAACATGAAGTAAATAATTATAGAGTTTGGAGAACAATAATCAAGGCCCTAGCTAAAGGGAAATCATGCATAATTATAAAAGGTGGAGATAAACCAGCTTGCATATTGCAGCTCACATCTTCCATTCTACGCTCTAAATTTCAAAAAACTATGCTCCAAGAAGACATTGATAGCCCTTCCTCCAGGTCAGGTGGCTTCTCTGCTGATAACATCCACTTGATTCTCCTCAAATGATCTTACCCGTAGAGGAATTGTTGTACCAAACTCACAGTCCTTCTTGGCTTATCTTCTTCTGTCAATTGTGTTTGGAAGTCAATTAATATATCGCAGGAGATGGCTTCAGGCTCAGTGGTACTACTATGTTTTGTTGGCTTTCATGGATGTTGAAGTTTACTATGTCATGGTGAGGGCATATGACTATACATCAAGAATAAGTGTCATGTGGCTGGACTGTTGGACAATTCCTTGGGTCTTGTTCCTTACATGGATATTCTTGAAGACAAGATACAAATGAGAAAGTTTATTGGTGTAGGAGTATGTGTTGTTGGGCTTCTTCTCATTGTAGTTTCAGATGTGCATGCCTCTGATAGGAAAAAGGGGAGCAAACCTATTCTGATCCAGGCCTCCATTGGAAGAGACCATTAGGTATCCATTGCTTTTATATAGTCATGCCAACAATTTACATACTCAAGAATTTCAGTCGTATAATATTCAAGATTTTCTAAAATAGATACCAAAAGGAGGGCTATGATGGTGCTAAGGCCGACATTTGGTCTTGTGGGGTCATACTTGTCATTCTCCTTGCAGGTTTCTTGCCATTCCATGATGCGAATTTGATGGCATTGTATAAGAAGATACACAAGGGGGACTTCAAATTCCTTCCCCGGTTTTCCTCTAACGTCTAGTAGATCATTCTTTGGTTCCTGGATCGCAACCTTGAGATGAGGATAAACCTCACTGAGCTAATGGAGGTCCTCTGGTTTTGGCAAGGCTTCAAACCCCCACAACTCGAGTGTCATGTCGATGTTAGCCTCCTTTGTTGGGTGTGGAGCCTGATTATCTTATGTATTCAAAAGTATTGCCGCATTGGACCCCATTTCGTAATGGGGTAGCAACATTTCCCGTAAAATATTTGCTTGCAGGGGGTTCTGGGGTGGGGGGGCAGTTGCGGCCTTTTGGGAGCCCCCCCTGCGGGGGGATCAGGGGGAGCACCCCGAAGCTAGAATAGATGTAAAATTTCCTTGTAAAATGTTGTAATTTCGTAGTCAATCTGGGCCATTCATTAGGCGAAGATCTGACGGTAGAAGTTATGTTTAATTTAGGGTTTTTTGCCCTAAAAGGCAACCCCTCGCTATATATGAGGGAATTGTATTGCATCTATGTATATCTGTATTTTGAGTGAGGAAGAGAGAGGAGATTGAGAGCGAAGAGGGAATTACAGTGGATATGCTGCAGGTTGTATCTATTTAGTTTGTTGGATAATATAATTGAAGGATTGGTTGTTTCTCCGTGGACATAGCCCAAACTGGGTGAACCACGTATATCTTTGTCTCTCTTGTTTTAGGCGTTTTTTGTTTTTATATTTCTGCAATATTTTATGTGTTCCATTGCTCTGTAATATATAATTTTCTAACATCCTTAATGATGTCAATTCGGAATTCTTTATTCTGAAGCTGGCCAACTTCAATGTGTTCAACATTATTGCTCTTTCCCTTGCATTTGACCTCTCAGTTTTATTCGAGGACAAAACCATAAAGTAGGAATTGTGGCTCACATTGACTCAGCCATCCTAGAGCATAATATTGAAGTTGTAAGGACATTTCCAAAATACTGAGATTCAGACTCAAGAAATCTGAGGATTAGAATATGAAGTTACAGAGACCTAAGCAGGGTCTGAAGGGGCGTTCGTCGATCGATGCCGAGATTTTCAAAGTAACACCCTCATTCTTCATGGTGGAGCTTCCCAAGATCAAGATCGGGGGAGATATGAAAATAGGTGCCTAAAAAATCGATGTTTTGTGGGACGAGCTATTGAAGATATCCTCCTCCATCCGCCATATAAAAATTCAACCCTAAAACCATAGTTGTTCGTGAATAACTCTTGAATTTCCTATGAAGACGTAGAACAAATTTGTGTGAAAATGAACAAATCTGCAACTAAGGCATCAGAGTTCAATCGATTTGAAGAACGAGAATCGATCTAGATATCCTAAAGATTGATCCAGTGTGACCTCCTCTTTCCATATATTCTAGGGAAGATTGGAGATCGATATTGTTGTGTAAAACTATTGTTCTGGCCTTTGTTTTTTTGGTGGGAATTAGATCATGGTAAAATAAGTTTAACAACACACCCAATTTTGAGAAAAATGTGTTAAATTATGGGATGGATAGATATATTTTTAGGCGCTCAATTTTGAGCAATTTATTTTAAATTTATTTGAAGATTTTTGACATTTGTTTTCTTCTAGAAATTTGTTTTTTTTAAATGGTGTGTAAAATGATAACTTTTATTCATTGTGAAATGTCACAAAAGTATGCATGTTGATCATTTTGAAGGCTAAAATCTTCTTAGAGATTATATATTTTCGGTGTAAGAGTGAGATACTTACACAATGAGTTTTTTAATCTTGGATAAGATCTTTGTTTCATTTTATGTATTAGAATGTTATGATGGGCTCACTATGATGTTATTAGTGTTGGGTATCTTGCAACAACTACATATTTTTCATTTTTTTTCATAGCACATCTACACATTGAGTAGAGTTTGATTCATATGCTCGTGCACATCATTGTAACCTTGCTCATCATATCATTTTTAGTAGTGCTCACAAGTTTAGTGATAACCTATCTAATAGCAATTTCACATACATAGCTCTATCACTAAATTGAGAAGAAAGTGGGGAAAATATCCATCTAAGTTGGGAGGACCTAATGTGACACATTAGACCATGATCGCCAAGGAGCTTCATCACTAGTAGTTCACCTCCCATGAAGGATCCCTTTCTACATATTAAATGCTAGTTTGTTAGTTAGTTGCATATTTTGTTGTTTCTTCTAGCCTTTAATTTGTATGCATGCCAAATTTAAGGATTGACTCTTCAATTGATCATCTCTTTGTAAAACTATAAAAACTCCATTGTGAGATGAATAAGAACCAATAATTTTTCTATGGATTCATTTATGATTTACTTTCTCTATTGTCTGGGTATTTTTTTTGCATTTCTTTGTGGATGTTTGAGATAAATATGATTAAACCTCATCACGCTTATTCTTCTACTTGAAAATTTGCTAGGTTTTTACAACATACCAATAAGACAATGTGTGACATACCTAGACCCTTAGTCTAAGGCATGTTACCATAAATCCAACTCTAATACCATTTTGAAAGAAATGAATTTATGTTGTTTGACATATAGGCTCATGTGATTGCCCATGATTTTAAACTTAAGGAATGTAGATGAATTAATCATGCAAAACAACATTTAATCATACATAACATAAATTGAACTTAGCATTCAAGCATAACATTTACATATTAAATAATAGAGTGATTGGAATATTTATCCTTATAAATGTTTTACACGACTAGCTACAAATGTCAAATATTCCATCCAACCATAGTTATTTTTGGAATAATTCTCTCTACAATAGGCCACCCGTAATCTAGGGCTATGATTCCACAAAGGTGAGCATGCTCCTATGGATGTCTATAGTCAACACTAAGATACCAATACCTAGTAAATTAAGAGTGATGCAATCCCTACAATAATTCCTACTAGCCAACTCTCTTTCCCATAATTTTTCACAATATAAGGATGATATTTATTTCTATGTATCATAGTCCCTTAGACAATCTCCATCCCCTCTAGGGCTCTAACATAGATTGGTATGTAATCTCTTAGTTATGGGATTTAGGAAATCTAGCTACTAGTGGAACACATACAACATCAACCTTTACACAAGCACTTGAGTGATTTCTAAATGAGAACCCCTCACAAACATTCAAAGCTAGTTCTTATCATAAATATCAACACTAGAGATTGGTTTTCAACACAAATTGTATTTTCTCCTCTTGTAGCACCAAAACTCTAGTTTTTTTGTCCTCTTGCTTTTTGAAAGTTAGCTATCTCCTCTACTCAAATTCCTTTTCTTATCCATGTTCTCACTTGGACGATTCAAAAGATAATTTTACTGATCACATGTTCTCACATCTAGGTGAGATGACTCTCTCACCCACCTCTTACATGCATTCAATAAAACCACTCCCCTCATGAGTGTACTTAGCCCATGCTTCAATAACTAATTGATATGACTCTTCTACCAACCTCAAAAATGCATTCAATGACTCGTTTTAATAAGTCAAATGGGGATTATATGGTAATGACATTTAATTTATGCTAATAACATGGGATTTTAGGCATGTGTGATTTACCCTTGGACCCATTTTTATCCCCCTCCTTTATGGAATTATAGGTCCTCCATGAATATGTTCTTGTCCATTTTATTACCAGTGATGTATTTTATATTATTATTTTCAATATAAAAGTTTACATATAATTTTTTGTTTGATATTGTGTCCATGACTTGTGGGACTAGCATGTCATATAAGAAACCATAACCTAGAACATCTAAGCTATCAAAATCACTTAACGATCACACTAGGCCTAGATCACACCAACCCTTAACATGGATAATTTTTTTTTATGTCTCCTCCTGACTATTGCGAGTTTTGCACATTGGTCACCTTACATAATGAAACCATTGAAATCTAATAATGCTAGTGATATTTTGCTAAATTTTTACATATTATATATCTTGGCATTTACACATTCATCATATTTAAAAATATACAATTCTAATCTAGTGATCAAAACCGTTATGTTACATTTTCCTCCCCCTACACTTTTTCACTATATTTGATGCACATGGCCATATAGGTTTAAATGTATATACATACAACAAATTACATCTTATCACTCTATAATTTTACAATTTAGTAACTCCTATAGAAATTCCAAATGCCCAACTCTCACTCCCCTCAACCTACATAATCCAAGGAAGAGTACTCCCTTCTCTCCATCACAATCCTTTAGGTTGTCCCACTTACCTTTGAGGTATCAACCACCAGTTGGAAATTAAAATATCCAAGCTATGGAATTTAGTAATCCTAGCTATAAAAAATGGAGTCTTTAGTCATTTATGCGTAAATGCACATTCATATTTCCTCAAAATATGTAAAATCTATGGGTAGTCCTCCCACATAGCCTATTCATGCTCCCATGTGGTATCTTTAGGATTACAGGAGGTCCATTGGACCTTTACCAAGATAATGGATTTGTACAGGAGCACTTCGAATTTTGAGTCAAATATGCATATTGGCTCCACCCAAAAGTCTTGTTTGTGCTCCACCTAGACCATAGTCTAATCAATCACAAGGTTAGGATTAGGCACATACTTTTACAATAAAGATACATGAAACACTTTTATGAATATTCATGGATGCAAGTAATGCAAGAATGTATATAACCAACATTATCTTATGTAGGAATTCAAATGGCCCGCAATATTTTGCTACCGATTTTGGGTAGTTTCCCAATTTTAGTGAGATCTTTTTAGCCTTCACTTTGAAAAATACATGCCCAACCAATCTAAATTATCTATGCATTTTTCCTTTGTTTGCGCAACTTTCTACCTATCTTATATTGTATCCTTTTATGTTTTTACGCATCTTTAACATATGTTCTTACATCTCTTTTATAATATATATCCCAAAAATCACTTTGTTTTCTAGGTTATCCCAACTCAAATATAACTTCACAATTTCCTTTCTATATAAATTTCCACAATATTGGATTCTTTATCAATCAACTTAATTGAATTAATATTTGTTCCTTTCTAAGCTTGTCCATCAATACCATGATGGAATCATATCACCTTCTTATCCTTGGTAGCTTGGTGACGAAATTTATGGTAACAATTTCTCATTTGCATTTAGGAATGGACAATGGATATATAAATCATGTTGGATGTCTATGTTTAGCCTTTACCTTCTAACATTATATGCATTTGGCTATGTAATCAACCACATGGTTTTTCATACTAAGTCAAAAATATTGGATTCTTATAGCTACAATAGTTTTCTGGTACCCTAGTGTCTAACATATGGTGCATCACACAGTTCTCTTATCACTAAATTTCTCAATTATTGAGAATTAGGATCATAAAATTGTGTTCCTTTGCAAGAGGTTTCCATCCTCTTCTAACATGTAGTCTTTAAATTTTGGTGTGAATTACCTTGTTGTAAGAATTTTTTAATTTGTAAATAGTGTTAGTTTGATCATAATATTCCAAAATTATTCTTTTTAAGTCTATGCTGTATATGATAATATCTACAGTATCATGAATTACATGCACCCTCTTAATGTTGAGTGTGTTAGCCTCTTAATTCTTGTTTCCCTTAATGTTGTTGATGTCAAAGTCAAATTCACTAGGGAATTCCAACCATCTAATTTGTTTATGTGAGTATTTCAAACCGCTATGTTCTATTTTCAAATCAAAATTTCATCCCATAAGATAATGTCTTCACATTTTCAATGCATGGATAATAGTTGTAAGCTCCAAGTCATGGGTAGCATAATTTCCTTCATATACTTTGATTTTCTTCAATTCATATGACATTCCTATCTTGCATAAGGGGTCTACTAATTCTTTCTTTACATACATTTATGCACACTAAAAATAGCCTCATTCGGATATGCATTCTTTAGAATAGGTGCATTGGTTAATAAATATTTCAGATACTGAAAATTATCTTCACAATTTTTAGTCCATTCAATCTATACTCATTTATGTTGCAACAAAATAATTGAATGTACAATTTTATAGAAACCTTGAATAAATATCATGTGGTAATTAGGTAAACCCATAAATAGTATTACCTTTGAAATATTCTTTGGTGACGGCCAACCTTTGATGGATTAATTCTTCTTCCCTAGGTCCATTTCTATGCCCTCCTCTAAGACATTTTGAACTAAATCATGGATTTTCCTTTGATAGAAAGTGCACTTGCTCAACTTGGCATACAATTATTTCTCTTGGAACATGTATAACACCATCCTCAAATGTCACTCATGCTCCTATTTTGTCTTGGAGTGTATAAGAATATCACGCAAGAAGGCAATAACAAATTAGTCTATATAAACTCTAAACACTCTATTCATCAAACATATAAAACTAGCAGCTGCACAATGTGTTTCAAAGTAAACATTGTAAGGTGGTAGCATAGGAAACAATAGCATAGAAATAAACAAATTATGCAATTTTGTTTCTTTACTAGCATTTCTTTTTTTTATCATGTGTTATGTTTCAGGGAGATTTCAACCAGACCAATACTCTAGAATATGTTCAAAATGAAGGTAATGTGTAACATCTTAACTCCAAAGGATTTATGAAAATGCTCTTCATTAAGATTCATGAACTATTACAAGTAAATGATTTAAATCAGACATTTCATAGCAAAATTAATCTCATATCACCTTTTATTCAGAATGCAATGGATAATAGATTTGATAGAAGGGATTCAAAATAATGTATGTGCATTTTGAGTCATTTTTATGTAAGATGTTATGACTAGAACATTTTAGTCATTTTGAGTCATTTTCATGTACTTAACATTGTAGATGGATTTAGAGACCCTCTTAAATGGGTCTCTAAATTTTAACACTGCACATGGACTCAAAGACCCCTTTGTCTCTAAATTTAATACTGCAGATGGATTCAAAGAAGGGGATCTCTAAATCCATTTGCAGCACTAAAATTTAGAGACAAAAGGGTATTCATAATTTTAACATTGTAGATGGATTCAGAGACTCCTTTTTCTCTAAATTTTGACAATGTAGATGGATTCAGAGACCCATGTAGTGAAATGTAACACTTCAATATCAAAATTGCAATTTTTCGTTTTCGGAGTGACATAATTAAAAATTACTAATATAAATGAGTAATTCATATACTTGTTGTACTTATTATTTGGTCATATTTTTATTCTTGGACTATAGTAATCATTTAAGCTAATCATTATAGTCTTATCACTTATTATCTAGTCATATATTTTAGTCTTGGACTAAAGTAGTCATTTAAGTTGGTCATTTTTAATTTGATCACTTAAAATTGCTCAAATTTAGGAGTAATTCACTTGAAATAATCGCAGTGACTAACTTTTTTAGTCACCTAGTCACTAATTTCATCATTTTCTACTAGTGATATATGTCTTAATACAATACTAAAATATATATGAGGTAATTAAGACAATAATATAACATTAATAACATTATTATAACATTTAAATAATTTTTTTTTTTTTTTTTTTGCTCGGTAAAGACTAAATCTATTAAGTAAAAGAAAAATATAGTACAATCATAAGAAACAAGAGATCGGCCGACCGGAAATGATGAATCCATAAACCTCGATCCCGGAAGAAAGAAGTAAACTCACAGTTACCACAAGTAACTCGAGAGCAAAGACAGACTAACAGGATTTTACCCCACAGGGGGAGAAGCTACAACACAGAGTTTTTTCCCATTCTTTTTGTTGACTTTTGTCTAGCCAACCTCGGGAGAAAGTGCTAAAACAACTTGCAAGCTGGAATTCTCGATCTTCGGGCAATCCTTTTCTGAATCAGAGGAGGAAGTCTCATGTGCGCGCTTCTGGGAGATTGCGGAAACATGGGCGGGTCCCTTCGATTCCAAAGGCGGAACCATCAGCTGGGGCGCCTGGTCCGATTCTGGATCGCTTTCCTCATCCTCCGAACTTGGGGAGCAAGAGCTTCCAGCTGGCGGTGGAGGACAGGGAGCCCAACGCTTGGGCTTGGATTTTGCAAAGAAGCCCTTTTTCATATTTGATGCCTGCGAAGGGCAGGAGTGCTGCAGGTGCCCTGTTAGGTGACAATGGCGGCATCGGAAAGCAGTGTTTTCGTAGTCTAGAATCTGGGTCCAAACAGAGTCATTGATCTTGAGATTGATTTGCTCTGGCAATCCCTTACTCAAATCTAGCTCCACACATATTCTAGCATATGTATAGAGCCCTTGCATTTCCCTCTCATAGTCACCCATTATGAAGCAGCCCAAGGTGTTGCCTATTTGCCTGTAAACAGAAGTGCTCCACAGGTGAATTGGGAGGTTGGGAAGTCTGATCCAGACAGGGGCTTTAGTGATGACAGCTGAGGCTGGGTCAAAGTCTGGGAACCAAGGAGTCAAAAAGAGGCCTGCTGAGCCCATGAACCATGGGCCTTCTTCTAAGGCCTTTTCGTAGTGCTCGATGAGATTGAATAGCACTATGAAGTAACCCTTTGCACAGAAATGAACTTTGCAGCGATGAGTCCAGTTGTCTTTGATCCAGTCATAAAGATCCTTTGAGTGAGGCCAGAGCCCGCTGAATCTGCATATGATGGCCCTTTCAGCAAATTGTTGGGTGTGGTCTGCAAGGTCAGAGGAGGAGATCTCAACAGAGGGAACTTCCTCCAACTTGTCAACCAAAAAAGGCTTGGGTTTGGGAGGTTCAGGTGAAGGTGGTATCTCAGAGCTGACTGCAGCTTTGTAGGAGAATGGAGGAGCAGAAGAAGATTGACCTGCAGCTCCTCCTCTCAGACAAAAGGAGAACACTAAAGAGTTGTTGTTTTTGATGCTATAAAAAGAGAGAGGAAACTAATCATCGAGCTGTTTACCTTGGAAAAGAAGCCTCTGTAGAGCTGAGGGAATCCCAAGTCTGTGCTCCAAATTTGCCTTGAGGTTCTGCACTAGATCTGTAGAGTTTACCCATTGCAGAATGGTCTTGCCCAGAATTTGTGCGATTTGAACCTGAAAAGGGGCAGAGAAATTTTCCGAAGAGTTCTGGATTAGCACGGGGTTGTAACCCTTTGAGTTTCCTAACTCTTTACGCCAAGGAGGCAGCGATAGAGGAGACATCTTCTGCCCAAGGCGTCTATATCTCCAGCTCGAGAACGCAGCAAGAAAAAGGGAGTCTGATCTGAGTAGAGGCTCCATATCAGTGTAGAAACTAGAACTTCCTTGGCTACTATTCGTGCTTGTGCTTAACACAAGAATGATAGCCCCTTCCTGCTGCTCATCCTCCACAAAGAGCCACAGCTCAGATTCGCTCCTGAAGATCCTGGAACGAGCCTCCCATTCCTCCGCAAGTTTACTCAGGGGCCGAGCCGCAGGCGAGATCAGGAAGGCAGTGGTGGTGGCGGCAGCTTCAAAGTCTGGAATCAGCGCCGCGGGTTTGGTCAGGGGCCGAGCCGCAGGCGAGATCAGGAAGGCAGCGGTGGCGGCGGCAGCTTCAAAGTCTGGAATCAGCGCCTGCTTATGGATTCTGCATAAAATCTTTTTCAAATGAGGTGGGGTTTGCGCCGACCTCCAGATCTGGAAAGGCAAGTGCTCTCCGGCGACAGAGAGCCGAATCCGGCCAGAGGCCAAGGGCACAGAGGCGGCGGCGGCTTTAGGGTTCAAAGCTCCTCTCTTCGACATCGTTTTCTCTCCCTTCTGTCAAAAGGTAACATTTAAATAATATTAATAAGAGTTTAATATAACATTAATGTACGTTAAGAATATATTAATCTATAGTGGATGGTTACGGTTAATCATAGTCAAAACATAACTATCAACAACCACCATTGCAATAGTAACAATAGTCAAATCATGGTCAACCATAGTCAAACCATATTCAAACCATGGTCAACTATAGTCAATTGTATTCAACTATGATTGAACATAGTCAAATCATGGTCAAACGATGGTCAATCATAGTCACACCATGTTTAGTCATAGTCAATCATAGTCAATAACCATACACAAACCATGTTTGACTATGTTTCATAGTCAACACTCTTGAACTTCAGTAAACATAATCCCATATTAGTATTATTGATTAATGTTTATAGTCAAACAAAGACTTCAACCATATTAGTCAAACATAGTCAAGGAAAGTCAACCTTTAGTAAATGTTTAAATAGTTAACCATGATTGACAAAGGTCAAACATTGTCAACCTTAGTCAACTAAGGTCATCATTTTCCACCTTTTATCAAGATTAAAAAATGTTTAATAATAATAATAATAATATTAATAAAGTTGACTAATAATAATAATAATAATTTATTATGATTGATTAATATTAATAGTGAAACATAGTCAAATATGTCACTGAAATAATGTGAAGGGATGAGTTTTTTGTTATGATGCTTAGGCATTATCTACTCAAAAGAGAGACAACCAAGAGACAATCACCAATATATAAACTGGAATAAACACATCAGTAAATGTGGTTGATATACACTGACATATGTCAAGCACATGCACAACCACATTAATAAATGCGGTTGATATACACTGACATATATCAAGCACATGCAAAACCACATTAATAATTATTAGGTGTATGGTAGGAATTTATAAACCCTAATATTAAATATAGGGTTTATAATATAGAGATTAATATTAGGGCTTATAATATTAGGTTTAATATTATGATTTTTAATATTTGTTTTACAATATTAAGGTTTATAATATTAGATATATAATACTGGGTTTATAATTTTAGGGCATATATATTAGGGTCTATAATATTGGGTTTAATATTATCTTTTATAATATTAGTGTTTATAATCTTATGTTTTATAATATTAGGACTCATGTTTTATAATATTAGGGTTTATAATATTGGATTTATAATATTGGGGTTTAACATTAGGTTTCATAATATTAGGTTTAAAATATTGGGTTTTAATATTCAAGTTTATAATATTAGGTTATGATATTAAGATTTATAAATCCCTAGCATACACTTAGTAATTTTTAACATGGTTGATAAACGCCTATCAGCGTATATAAACCATATTTACTAATGTGGTTGTGCAAGTCTACACTTTTATCGTACATGTAGCATTATTTATTGTTCAAATTATTTTTGTAATTACTTTGTTTTTCCTATTGCCATAACTCTAAATTGTAACTACTACAACTTTGATATTTTGTATTGTTGCTACTCTGTATTGTAGGTTTATTACTACAATTCAATCATTGATATTGTTATTATTTACAAACTAATCATTGTTGTGTGATTTATACAACAATTCATGACTTGGGTCATCATTTCTACTGTGTTGCTACTCTTATTGTTGTAACTACATGCTAACATTAGAATACTCTGTTTTCCATAATTGTGATTGCTCTAATTTTATATTTGGTTCAATTTAATTATTTTGTTACAACATTTGATTCCTAGTTTTGTTTCCTTCAAAGACAAAATTTGGTTTAATAAAATGTGATACACTGCATTATATTCCATGTGCAATTTCATTTATGTTACAGTAACTAAAATCATCTTAATACTGGAGCAACACTTTTGATTTCATGTGATTTACTTTCTAGATGTGTGGATTTTATTTCTTGCAATTTATATTAAGAAGAGTGCCCTTTACATTCCTGCAAATTTGGATTGGATTGCAAGTGTGGCATGGAGCTTTG
>APFE030765249.1:0-14591 GCA_000404065.3 Pinus taeda
CCGTACCCACTAGCACTCTTGTCGTGACTTGGGCTAGAAGGGTTGAAACACCTTCACCTTGAAGATCATGATGTCGTGGGGACAGGTCTCAAATTTGGGTTTCTCATGAGGATTTTATTGGGGGGCGCACATCAAGGCAAATTCCTTGATTCTCGATACCATTAATCTCACTATGGCAGGCAACATAAGAGATGATAGTGGTCTGTGTCGTTGCACGTATACTTTCCCCTTGTAGCCATTAGATGTTTGAAGGGAAAGTGGCATGGCACCCTTGGAACTTCAAGGGAATTTCTTGAAGGGCATGACCAACTTGGCACCCTTGGAATCATTAAAAATAAATAAATTAATAAATATAATCAAGATATGAAAACCCTGTAAATTAACATCAATTGGTAATTGATGTCAGAACCGAGATAATTAAATCAAGAATAAAATTTGGGTTAAAGGAATTATAAGAATAAATAAAATATTTTACCTTGAAAACTCTACATTTTCCATGTTGGAAAATATTACGCAGATAATGTACATAAGTAACTTAATTAAGTAAAAGGGGGAAAGAGGGACATAGATGTAAGTATAAATATTAGTTAAACTTAATTAAGAGGAGGGTAGCAAATTAAAATAAGATTAATAAATTTAAATTTTAGAGAAATTTAGAGAACTTCCATCTAGCAACAACCAACATAAGAATATCCGTTTAAGAGGCAAATTGAGTTAAATTAGGAAGTACTTAGGACATGAAATTTGTGACTTATCAATTGACTTTAGTAATGAACACAATTTAAGGAGTAGAAAAGGGGGATTGAGAGACAACTAGGAGAAGAAATAGGAAGTTTTGTTGGGGTGAGGAAAAATATAATTCTAATCTAAAATTTAAGTAAATAATTTTGGAGATCCTTGGTGAGAGAGTGACACATGGGTGGGTAAATAATAAAACTATTGGATTAACAAAAATAATTAATTATGCATGAAATACCAAGTGTCACCTATGAAGACTCCTATAAAAGAATGGGCAGATCATGGGAGAAATGACTTTTCTTTTGCCCTATTGTTGGATGGATGAGACTATGTCAGAGTAGTGACTACGAGCTATAGTGAGTTTGGTGAGTTAGAGGACTTTAGAGAGGGGAATCTTGAGCCAAAGAGTGTTCTCCTCTACCAGCTAATACATTCCTGCATTGTACAACCCCATTGCAGCTCGGGGGTCCGCAGGGAAGGAGAGTACCCAAGGAGTAGGTTGGGAGGTCAACCGATGGGTTACTGCATTTGGATTAAGCACGTCAATATTCATAGTTGGAGGCGAACAACAACAAAGGAGTGCAAGTAGCAACAAGGCAAAATTGAATCTCATCTTTTGGTGAATAGTACCTATGTTATTATAATTTTCTTTTATATGAATTCATTATGACTTTAGTTAGCAACATGTAAAATAGATGATATGTGTAATGCAGTGAAATTCATGGATGTTTTATATAAGTGATTAATATTTTTGAGTTCCCAATGCTAGTTTCTTCTGGGTGCATTCTTAGTTAAAAATAAAAATAAAAATTATAGGGTTGGTCCCTACAACTTCCTCTTTGATCGAACCATGCAAGAAAGCGGTCTTGACATCCATCTGATGTAGGCTCCATCCTTGCGATGCAGCAAGGGCTATGATCGAGCGAATGGTGGTGTATCGGGCAATAGGTACAAATATTTCATCGTATTCTACACATTCCTTTTGAGAGAAGCCTCAAGCAACAAAGCGAGCCTTGAACTTTTCTGTACTTCCATCAGGTCCATGCTTGATTTTGTAGAGCCACTTAGAGGTGACAACTGATTTTTCCCGGGGTCTAGGGATCACATTCTAGATATCATTCTTCATAATTGACTCGTATTATTCATTCATAACATCCCTCCATACTTGTTGCTTCACGACTTCTTCAAACGATGAAGGCTCATTTTGAATGATAGTGCTCATGGTAGTCAAATATTCTTGATACCTATTCAGCTTTTTACTTTCACAGAAAGTCCCCCCTTGGTGCAATGTGTCTCTCGGCATCTTCGAGAGTCTCCCTAAGCCATGAGGGTCTCCTTTTGGAGGAGGAGGGCTCATGAGGAGGAGGATCAATAGGATCCATAGGTTCATCAACATCAGGCATCGTTTCGTCTTCTTTTGCATCTTGATTTCCGGTGTCAGCTTCTTTGTCCTTCCTTAGGATAGGAAGGTTGTTTATCTTCCTGAGGGCCATATCTTCGTCGAAGGTGACATCATGACTTATCTCAACTTCCCTTTGACCAACCACATAAATTCTATAACGCTTAGAATTTCACTATAGCCCACAAAGATTCCTTTCTTCCCTAATGCACCCAATTTGCTTTTTTTTTTTTCTCTTTTGGTACATGAAAATATATGAGACTTCCAAAAATTCTAAAATGAGAGACATCGGGTTTCTTACTAGTGAACATTTATTCGGGAGTCTTGGAGTCCAATGCATGATGAGGGCATTGGTGTTGAACATACACGTTGGTATTTGCGGCTTCAGCCCATAGGAACTTCAGAAACCATTGATCATGAAGCATGGTACGAACAACTTCTACAATAGTACGATTCTTCCTTTCAACCACACCATTTTTCTCGGGAGTGTATGGTGTTGTAGCCTCCCTCTTAATGCCAACTTCTCTGCAATAATCATGGAATTCATTGGATTCATACTCGGTCCCATTATCAATCCTCAATATCGTGATTTTCTTCTCGGATTGTTTTTTGATCATGGATTTGAAGTGTTGAAACCAAGTGAACACTTCATCCTTCTTTTTCAAGATGTAGATTCAGGTCTTGTGAGCATAGTCATCCGTAAAGGTGAGATAATTGAAGTATCCTCCTAAAGAGTTTACGGGCATCATACGAAATATGTCGGAGTGGATCAATTACAATATATCTGTGGTCTTGCTATTATTAGAGGGGAATGGTCCCCTTGTAAGTTTTACTTCGGCACATCTTGGACATACACCTTCATGCTCTACTTTGAACTTGGGAATACCTATCACCATCTGTCTCACATCGGGTAGGGCCTTATAATGAAGATGGGAAAACCTCCGGTGCCATAGTTCAGATTGTATAGATGTGTTGCAAGACATGGATCCCAATGGACTTCCTCCAACTTGATACAACGCGTCAACCCTAAACTCAAGAGTAAAAACATCTTTAAAATTTATTTTCCAAACACGTACCTTTCCATCGATGAATGCCACCTTGAATCCTTTGTCCTCCATGGCTAAAATGGACACCAAGTTCTTCTTGATATCTTGTACATATAGAAGTTCTTGTAAATGAATCGTGTTACCTTGATTCAATTGAAGGATAATATTCCCTACTTCCGTCACAGGATAGGTGGCATCGTCTCCAAGGATAATCTCCAAGTTTGTCTCCTTCTCTATTAGATTAGAGAGAGCTTCCTTGTATCTGGTGAAGTGCCTTGAGGCACCACTATTAATTAGCTAATTCCCCAAAGTGTCTGGTGGAGAGGTAGTGGAGAGGTAGTGGAGAGGGCCAATATAAGATAGTACTCCTTTTGCTTATTGTTAACAACATTTTATTCTTCATACCTGGAGTTCCTTGCTTTCTTGGAGCGTCAACCATTTCCTTGATATCCCACATTCCTTTTTCCTTTGCCCTTGAACCTGCCATTCCTTTGATTTTTGTTGTTGTAGTTGCCCCTAGAATGATTGTGATCATCATCATCTGATGTGTCCCTTCTATTTGGACACTCCCTTGCATAGTGGCCAAATTTATTGTAAACAAAGCATCTGCCCTTCCTTCCACCCTTAGATCCAGGCTTTACATTGAAATGACCTTTAGACTCTGCATTATTTCTCCTTTTGGCATGAGCGGAGAAAGCAGCGGGGTGTCTTCTATTAGAAGGCATTTCTTGCATCACCATTCTTGTTTCTTCTTGAATGCATCTTGACATCAATTTTTCAAACCTTGGAATTCGATCATTATTGAGAATAGTGGTTCTAAATATATACCACTCGGGTGGGAGTCTTCCAAGGGTAGTGATAGTAAGTTCCTTTTCAGGAATTACCTCTCTAATCGAAAGTAGATCATTCTTAATCTCAATGATCCTTAAGAAGTAGGATTGAATATCCTCGTCTTTGCCCTTCTTAATATCCTTCAACTTATTTTTGAGAAATAAAATTTGGTTTGCATCACTAACCTTGAACATGCTGACCAACCTATTGTAGATCTCCTTAGAGTTGTTCAAATCAGAGATGTAGGCCACCAGACGCTTGTCAATGGAATCTCTGATAATCTTCTTTACTTTGATTTCAACCTTATTGTACTTGGTCTTCGCAGCAGCTAGTGCATTTGAAGGAGGCTTAGGGATTTTACCCTTCACATAATCCAACACTTCTTGTTCTTCTAAGGTCAAATCAAGAGACATCTTCCATCCATGATAATCATATTTTTCACGGAGCTTGTCTTCAGTCGGGAATTGGGATGAGGAACCCATTGAGCCTTTTTTCCTTGTCCAACTGTTTTTGGTGATTGCTCTTTCACTCTTGCTTGGGCTTTGTCTTCACCTCAGCTTTGATACCATGTTAGTTTTAGGTAACAATGATATGTTCTATGCTTAAGAGGAATTTACTTCAATTTCTTTATTAGCCCAATATCAATATCTAGATTAGCAATCACATTAGCATGATAGTAAAATGAAGATAGAAAATAAACATAAACAATAGAAGACAAGCCAAGACAAGAAGACACAAGATGTGGCACCAACGAGGGACAAACCCCAATGTGGGGAAACCCTTGATCAATTCTTATTATATTCTTCAATAGTTCAACAGAGAGAGAGATAGTACAAATTACAAATATGATAATTTATGACAGCAACAAGAAGCCCTAACCATAAAAGTCAATGCTGGTCAAACAGGGCAGAATCCTTCCTCTGAACAGCGTGGTCAAACCTAGTCAACTTCGGCCTCCAACAACAAGCCCAATCAACTCAAAATAGTCCAAAAAAGTCTAGTAAGAAACTGGTCAACAAAAGTCAAACTGTAACTAGCCCAAGGGTAGTAAAAGTTGGTCAAGTGAGAGGTCATATTGCCTCGATTTCAGTGCCTAGATCTGCAGCTTGCTAGAAAGGAGATATCTCATCCAATCTGCAGTCAAAACAGTTCAACACAGTCAAACAACAATCATGCAGTTCGGTCAACGCTGGTCAACGTAGTCAAACGATCAAACATAAAATTGTCCTCCTTCCTTCGCACGTGTGTGTGAGAGACAACTGTCTAGATTTGCGTACCCAATCACAAGAGGAGATAGAGATGATGATATGAGATGATGATAAAATGACTTGAAGTCTCCTCCTTTTATATGCAACATTGAGGATGAGCTAGGGGTTTGAATGTCTGTTTTGCTTGCTGGCCGACCTTGATAATTTTTCCATAATATAAATAAATTCATATCTTCATTTGTACATGTCAAAATTAGATGATCTTTAGATCAATCCTACACCTTTCAGAGAGAGAGGAATCCAAGAAAAATATCAGCTGTCATAAATAAGATGACCCATGTGGAGTTTGACCCTAGTTGCCAATTTTAACATGCTGTGATGAACTGCAACATATAAGGTGTCACCGACCACAGATGGTACATTTCTACACTATGGGAATAAATGAGCTGGAGTCGGCTGTGTGAGAAATCATTTGATTACTAGTCATTGATGTATACCTTTAACAAACACGAGACAACTCATCGATAATGATGATGAGAGTCAAGGTACCCTAGTACAATCTAACAAGTGCGAGTAAATGTGTTGAAGTCGAACACTCGAGAGAATCTATCAATCAGGAGACATTGATGTATTCTCACAATCGATAGTGAAGGACTCTACCACTGATGACTACAAACCCTAAGGTACTGAAAAAAGGACTCTAGATGTTGTTCCCAAAGCAATGAGTTGAAGTCCATGGGAAAAGATCTGTTGGAAGGAAGACATTTCTTCATAAGACCAAGCAAACACATCCCGAAACTCTTTAAAGAGGTCAGTATAAATCTTGATTTCTTCAAGGGAACATTCAACTCCGATGAAGACATTCTTGATGATAATGGGATTCCTAGAAATGTTCACCAGAATGGTTTACGAGATATTAGACATATTACCTTCGACAAAGATCCGTGATGGAGCCAAAGGATTTATAATTTTATGAACACTTCCAATTGAAGAAGGATCAGACAAATTTGATTCAACTTCATGCAAATCAGGGAGAAAATATGACCGATGATGCAAATCATCCCACAATCTTTTTGCACCAGTCATTGCTTTTAAATTGTCTTTTCAGATGGTAAGACAATGTCAAGGCAATCCATAGCTAAAGTAGAGTCAACAATCCAGATTGGAGCCACATCACCATCCAAATCCTCTGATGGGGGAGGAATGGGGTCAGAATCTACAAAATTCATAATAGATTGGTATGCGATCTCTACTGCAAATATATGATATGCTATTCCACCTACTTTCCCCTCTTCTAATGTGGTAGTTGGGGGGGGGGACTAACGGCCAAGGATCATAAAAATAATGAGTTCTGAATGAACCTTTTTGAGGAGCGATCTTGGAGGACGAAATGATAGTAATATGAGCGATAGGAGGAGGAAGATCAAAAGTACCCATCAACGAGGAATACATTCCAAATCCCAAATTCTCGACAGAATGCTTGGTATTGTTCACCAAGGGAATGGTAGAGTCAGAGGATGCATTGGGATTAGGAGAATAACCCATTTGATCAATTGTAACTATTCTCCCTTCATGAGGGATGCATAGGATGCAAAATAACGATGAAACAATGACATCCATTGCGTAAACCCAATTTTGACCCAATACAAGTTTATAATCAAGGTTTGCATCAACTATCTACCTCGACATTGACAACCTTTCCCCCAACACAAACATGAAAGGTTGGGAGAATTCCATGAGGCCTATGAGAATGACCATCAAACGCAGTAAGGAGTGTAGGGGAAGGAACAACTTCCAGGGACCCGATAACCTTCCAACATGACATCAACATGACGCACGTGGAAGCCCCTTCATCAACTACAGTTCTGGAAAGTCATGTGATGAGGGAGTCTCTTCTTAACACTTGACATATCAAATGTAATAACGAGAGAGTTTTTCGGATCTATTGCTCTGATTTTAGTGAGCAATGCACTCCTTTGTGCAAGACACGATTGGAGTACCTCTAATGCTGACATCGCACAGGAGCTATAAGCCATATCCTCGACAATAGAATAGTTTTGAGTAGTCCTAGCGTTGGGATTAATAGTCATGTTGGAAAATCAAAATATTATATTAGGGTTTGATTCTCCTTTCTTGATAATTACTTGTGAGTGTGTTGGCTTCTTTTACTTCTTTATTATCTTATCTTTCATCAAGAAATTACCATATTATGAGTGCATGAAGATCACAAAATAAGAGACACAAGATATAGGCACATGCCAGGGGCAAACCCCCCTCGAGGGGAAAACCTAGTCAAGATAATTCTTCCTTTCAATAGTATTCTTTGAGACTCTTAACCCTAGACCAAGACCATACTTTCCCTCCACACCATATCAGAATCCCAGATCTTCGACCCCTTCTAGCAACTTTGACTAGGTAGCAGCTTCCGACAACAACGAAATCTTAGGAGACTTCAATCTCCCAACCCAGACCAAGAAACAGAGAGAGAGAGATGCACCAAAAACTTGTTTTTCTTCCTCTCTATAGACTTCCCCAAACTCACACTTCTTTCGACCTCCCGACGACAGAATTCACACTTCTCCAGCTCTTCTTGAGATATCGGACTTGCTTGAGAGTGAATGAATGAAAATGACTTCGACCTCTTTGTATATATAGGCTTCTTGTGGGTCAAATGAGGGTCCTTAGGCTGAGTTGATCTCTCTTAGGCCGCCATGTTGTGAAGGGTACATAATTCATATTTGAATTGATACAAAACCTTTTTACATGATTCAAAAGCCAAAGAAGGGTCTCTTTGAATGTACAATGACTCTATAAACTTAATATTTATTCTAGGAGTCCACAACGGGAACTTTGACTAATCTAATGATGGCTCAAGCATGAAACCCATACTTTAGTAAGTCATTGTTACAATAATAAAAATTATTTTCTTTATTCTAAGTACATTACATAATGACTCAGGTACATTATTAAGACTGAACATAGTTACATTTTCTAACAAGTCGAATGTTTTGTAGAGCCCACCATGTTGTGAAGGGTACATAATTCATATTTGAATTGATACAAAACCTTTTTACATGATTCAAAAGCCAAAGAAGGGTCTCTTTGAATGTATAATGAATCTATAAACTTAATATTTATTCTAGGAGTCCACAACGGGAACTTTGACTAATCTAATGATGGCTCAAGCATGAAACCCATACTTTAATAAGTCATTGTTACAATAATAAAAATTCTTTTCTTTATTCTAAGTACATTACATAATGACTCAGGTACATTATTAAGACTGAACATAGTTACATTTTCTAACAAGTCGAATGTTTTGTAGAGCCTTTCGACATTCGAGGTATAGACTCAACTGCGAGCCTTGTTATTAAATGTAACTATGTTCGGTCTTCAATAATGTACTTGAGTCATTATGAAATGTACTTGTCAAAAGAATAAAGATTTATTTATTTATTATTATAACAATGAGCATGGGTTTCATGCTTGGGTCATCATTATATTAGTCAAAGTGCCCATTGTGCACTCCTAGGAGTAATATTGTGTTTATAGAGTCATTGTACATTTGAAGAGACCCTTCTTGGGCTTTCAAATCATGTAAAAAGGTTTTGTATCAAGACAAATATGAATTATGTACCCTCCACATCATGTCGGCCTAAGAGAGATCAAGTTGGCCTAAGGACCCCCATTCGATCCATAAGAAGCCTATCTATACAAGGAGGTCGAAGTCATTTGGAGCATTCATTCTTAAGCAAGTTCGATATCTCAAGAAGAGTTGGAGAAGTGCGAAGTCTGTTGTCGGGAGGTGGAAAGAAATGTGAGTTTGGGGAAGTCTTTAGAGAAAAAGAAAATCAAATTTTTGGTGTGTCTCTCTCTCTGTTTCGTGGTCTGGGTTGGGAGATCGAAGTCTCCTAAGATTTCCTTGTTGCTAGAAGCTGCTGCCTAGTCAGAGTCGCTGGAAGGGGTCAAAGATTTGGGAGGCTAACATGGTGTGGAGGGAAAGTTTGGTCTTGGTCTAAGGTAAAGAGTCTCAAAGAACACTATTGAAAGGAAGAATTATCTTGATTGGTTTTCCCCTCGAGGGGGGGTTTTCCCTAACATGTGCCTATATCTTGTGTCTCTTGTTTTGTGATCTTCATTCACATATAATATGGTCATTACTTGATGGAAGATAATATAATAAAGAAGTAAAAGAAGCCAACACACTCACAAGTAATTACCAAGAAAGGATAATCAAACCCTAATATACTATCTTTGATTTTCCAACAGGCCTCTCGATACGGAGTGGCTCTGGGATATCAGAAGCAACCTTAGCCTTAGAAGGTTCCGGCTCACCATAAGCATGCGATCTTGTAGCAACAACATGAGACCTTACCATACATACATTCAATGTGGATTCCCCATCTTGGTTGCCCCTTGTGGGGGTTCCAGTACTAGCATTAGCGCCAATAAGCATTTTCTACCATTGGGGAAAGGGTTAGTCAGCATAGCCTGGGAACTTGAAGAACCCTGTTGAGCTAACAAGTGTTGAACATCCTGAATATTAGGGAAAAGATGGGTAAGATTATCCCCATTACATAACTTGCATGGGAATTTTACTTTCTTTTTTGATTCCTTTTTTCCCACTCCAATATCATTACTATGCTTTTTTGCATTTCCCTTCCCAGTGTTATCTTTCTTCCTACCACACCCCTTCTTCCCATCGGATTGTTGGTTTCCTTTGGGATCTAAAGATTGGACAACATTAACTGCTAAAGTTTGGGAATAAATAGACACCAACGACGTAATGTGTGCTAGAGAAGCAGATTGTAAAGACAATTGCTGCAATTGATTCAACAGGTTACCCGTACTACTATCGATTGACCCTACAATTCCGCCGGCATGGGGTATCGGCTTGGGTTTGGCTAGATCGATCTTCGATCGAGGAGCATCAGGAAAAATCTTATAAAGGACTCTAGACTGAGAATAGGTGAGTTCTAACTGCTGGTCTCTAAAGATTTCCTGTTCTTCAGTGAACACTTCGAAGAGTGACACATCCTTAGAAATCTATGGCTGCAAATATTTCAAAAATCATTCCAGAAGAAACTCATCAGGGATATATGCCTTGATTAGCCTCTTCCTTCTGCGCCACTCTTGGATGTGGTCATAAATATGAGTTGCCTTGTCTTGTTCAAAATTGGCTAGAAGCTCAGTTCCATCATCATAATGGAAATGCAACTGAAAATGATTTAGAAACATAGTAGCCAATTTACCAAACGCAGAAAAGGTACCCCCTCTAAGCTCAATATTCCACTTTGCAACGTTTCTAGTTAGGGTGCATTGAAATAATCTCAACCTGATCGAATCATCGATCAAGGAGTTAGATGAGCACCACAAATGGAACGTGGTTATATGATCAATTGGATCCTCTCCAGACTTCCCTTTGAATTTTCGAATATCAGATGGAAGTTTGGTGGGGATCGGAGGCCAAGCCAGATTATATCAGATCAAATCGTTTGTCAATTTTGAAAGATTTGGCAAGTTCAAAGTCGCTAGGAACGGTAAGCATGGAGGAATAGGAAAATTCCACCCACCAAGAGCATAATTTCTGACATTAGAAAAATAGTATCCTATATTTGGAGAGGCACCAGATTTCCCTGGGTTACTCGTAGAAGGACATGAACCATAAGGAAATCCTTGTGGCTTAAAAGTATTCGGAGGGTATCCACCCCTTGCCGCATGGTAACCACACATAGGGCAGTTTCCTCCTAGCGAGACATTGAAAGAAGGGGAAAGCCCCTGATAAGGATTCCATGCACTAGCTAGCAAAGGAAAGACTTGTGAGGTCTTGATAGAAGGGAAGGGAATACTCCCCTGTTGACCAAATATATGGGATAAGTTCCTAGCCCCTAAATCACTAACGAACGGATTTTCCCATCCTTGACTTCCTTGGAAAGGATTAACATTCTGAGCTTGTCCAGAGAAAGGTACCGATCCTAAGTTCAAATATGGATTGGAAGGAGGAATATGACCACTTCCAGAAGCAAAATCTTGAAAAGATGCTAAACCACTTGGCATAGAAGTCATGGATGTGGAAACAACATATGGGAAGGTTGAAGGAACTGAAGGAATCCCACTGGATGGCATCTCGAAAGGATAGGCACCAGTGAAAGGGGCGGAAGGTTGGGTGCTCCCACTCGAACTCAGAATGGAGGTAGAGCCAATAGCTACTGTACTAGGCGTAACAAAGGATATAGGAATATTAACCCCTCTTGCAAATGAAGGAGGGGTTTGCACACCAAAATTATTAGTCTCCGTACTTATGCCACTAACATTGGCCATCGAAAAAAAAGGAGAGTGAACAGGGCTTGCCGGCTTGTGAGTATGGGTACCCACATATTCTACAACGTAAGGAAGATTAGAAGGAAGAGGTTCCGAAGGAGTCATGGGGGACTCATGGATGTCTTCAATATCAACCTCGTCTTCCGATTGGAAGAGCACCCTAGCAAGGGCCGAAGGGTTTTCATCCAAATTATGAACTTAAATAGGTTCACCCTGTGAAATCAGAGCCCTTGGAAAAGGATTAATCTTTGATTCGTCAACTTCTATTGGTTGAAAATCACTAGCAAAATTGCTCCTACGCCTTCTAGATGAAGGCTTTACACTCGCAGGTGAAAGCCCACGAAGCCTCCTAGACTGACGAACTAGTCGATCAACCACTTTTAAATATTAAGAGAACTTTTTAAAGACTCAAAAATAAAAACTTATGGCAGTCTAGCACCAAAGAGCACTCATTAAAAGTCCCTAAAGATACAACCAAACAAGCAAATTCTAGATATTTCCGCTTCGGGTGATTAGGACCAGAGACAAAACTACAAGAAAGAAAAGATAAGGACCTTCCGTAGATAGTTTTAGATAATTATGGCACAAGCCTACCAACGAAGGTATCAGAAACAATTACACTTACCTCCGACAATAGCCTTTGTCGGTGCAAGTACTTGAGCTTTGCAAGGGCACCCTCCAGAAGTACTATGAAAGTGATGCAATGTATGCCTCAGGTACCACGAGCATTTCCCCCCGCAGTCACCTATGCGCTCCCTAGGATAGGAAACTAAGGTCACCAACTCGTAATCAGAGGCATGGCGGAACAATTGTGGGCGCGTGATCCAACAAGTAGGAGACGAGGTATCTCTCTTTCCTTGTCTTCACTCGTCGTCGTGCTTAACTCTTGTGTTAGAGGAGCTTTCCCGGACAACCTAACGATACTGTATTTGCACTCTTTAATCAACTTCTATGTTTCGTTTTAGAGTGGCCTTGGAGAGTTTACTCTCCACACACCTATTCCAAGGTCCTAAATGCCCTAGACTAATTGATGTATCTATGACAAAAACAAAAATCTAGTTCATTTTAAATTAAGTGTTTGATTTTATTAGTTGTAATTTAGTTCACGGGTAGCGGAAGTGCAATTTGTGATGTTCCGACGCAAAACGAAACCAATAGAAAACTAAGCTACATGCAAATGCAACTTCTTTTTCTTCAATGAAAAGTGATCTCTACAAGGTTCTACGAGAAATATATGAAAGTAAAACTCCTTTCTTTTTTCTTTAAATACACTCACACATTCAACATCTATTGAAAGAGACTAAAATGACTAAAATGCAAACTACCTTGATGCATGCTAAAATGTCTAAACGCAAGATTCTATGGAATGCTCTCAATAAACAAATGTGTTCATTCAAAGATCAAAAGCCAAAAATTTGACAAACAAGGAGAAACAAATATCCAAGAAAAGATCCCCCAAACAAAGCCAAATTTCAACCTCAAGCAAAGATTTGCACACTTGTTGAAAAGCCAAAAAGACCAAAAAAACAAAAACCAAAGAAAAGAAAGTAAAAAAACAAATGTTTTTTCTCTTTTTCTTTTTAAATACTTACGAAAAAAGTTTCAAGAAGGCAAATCAATCAATCACTTCAAGATGAAAATCAAGTGAAAAGACTCCAAACTTCACAAGCCATAAACAATCACCAAGATAGTCAGAGTAAAGTGAATAAGAGACTAAAACACTTGAACAACTTAAATTGAAAGATACATAAAATTTCCAGAAAGATAGAAAGATTTCAGAGAACCAAAATCCTTCACTAAACTAAAATTGCAAAGACCCTTCTCAAATAATAAAAAAGAAACCAAATGAGTCAACTTCAAGAATGCAAAGCGAAGTAATGAAAAGATTGGACTATAAGCAAGTTGAGAACCAACTCACTGTCCCAAAAGCATAGAATGGTCAGTGACTTCACAAAGAAGGTCTGAAACCCAAACTTCAAATGCAAAAACTAGGTTGACATTTTTTTTTGCAAAATGAGATAAAGAAACCAACACCAACAAGAAACAAGACCATTCTAGACTGTAGATGATTTCAAGAAAGCAGAAAAACCAAGCTACACCCCTGCTTGAAGGAAAAACTTGAAAAATTCATATTTTTCCAAATATACGCGACTGTGTAATAATAGGCAAGCGTATACACGCGATTGTTTATGAAGAAACTAGCGTATATGCTAGTTTCTTTGGCATAAGCTGTGTATGTACGCTGCCGTCTATAACAGAAAGATTGTATATATAGAAAAATAGGGAAAAATAAAAAAGACAGACCTAATCCAGAAGATCTGTTAATTTTAGATAACAATGGTATGTATTGGAAATACTAAGAGGGGGTTGGGTGGGAGGTGAATCAGTATTTCCAACACATACCATTGTTATCTAAAGTTAACAGATCTTAGTATTTCCAACACATACCATTGTTATCTAAAATTAACAGATCTTCTGGATAGCAATTAGCACTTTATTAATCTTTTCAGAGAATTATTCAATCTTTAATTATTATTATTATTATTGTTCAGTGAGAGCAGGACAATAATGCAAAAATAGAGAAAACCCCCTTCGGGTCAAAAACCACCGAACTCTTTTCTAATAAGTTCTTTAATCTTCAGCCCCAACTGAAAAGAAAGCTACGAATTCCTAGAACTCTAGAAAAATATTCTTCTCCAGCTCCCACTAGAAGGACGCCCCAACGCGCTGATTTTATCAACAATCAGCTGAATGGATGCCCCAACACCCTAGCGAGTTAAAACTTTCCCTAGCACCACCCTACCACCCTGAAGTGTTTATAGGCCCCAACTTGTAGGTGAATTCATTCACCTGCCTAGCACCACCCTACCACCCTATAAATAAAAAAATAGAATACAAGATGTGGACTGCCGTACCAGAGACAATGATCCATGTTACAATGATTTACAATAAATGATAGACAATAGCAGGACCTACCCTTATCCCAACAAACTTGACAATACAATAGACTCTCCCCAATAATGCCTTTACAACTCTAGGAAATTTGAC